>JAUCBJ010004680.1:0-58960 GCA_032718475.1 Nemertoderma westbladi
ACTTGGCCTTAGTTGCCTCGTAAACGTCTACCATCGAACTGGCTAGTTGTAGAATCCGGGCCTGGGATCCCCAAACGTTATGTTCTGCGAGACTACGGTGTAATACCGGCGTTAGGTAGGCCGCGTATATGCTCTTCAGCTGCTCTCTGTCGGGGTATCCCATCGAGTGGATACGGACTATAGAACTGAATCGCGTTGTGAGTTTATGTCGACCCATACTGGCTCCCGGGTTCACACTACCCACAATCTGGACGTTCTCTAAGCCGACGAACTCGAGATTCTTATCGAAGAAACCCTTGAAGGTGAGCAACTGCTGAAGGAACGCGATTAACTGGGAGGTTCCCCATTTATCCGGCTTCGGGAGATTTAAATCCTTAAAGTATAGAATCAACCGCTCGCAGTCCTTGGGTCTGTAGACACGGCCAGCGTTGGTGTTGACAACCATGCAGACCTGATTTAGTTTCTGTAGCACGTGTTCTGGAGAGGTCTGGGCACTGCAGTAGACGTAGCCAACCTGGACCGATCGTAGTTTCTCGAAGGCCGCTTGTAGGACCAACGACTTCCCGCATCCATCGGGTCCCGCCAGTAGAAACGGGTAGCGAACGGGTCCGTTCAACCACTTCGCTACGATATCAATCCCCCGCTGGACCCCTACGGTCGACACAACCGGTAGACGACGGGGATCCTTGAAGTCGTTGACGGTTAACGATTCCGGCATCCGCAGCTGGTACATCGCCAGTCGACCAGACGTCTGGTCCCAGTAGGTGTCCCAGGGCTGCTTGGAGTCCGGCGGGATCTCGTGGGTCCAATGAAACATCTGTTTAGCGAATTCTTCCCGTTTATCTCCCATATTGCCACCGAGTCCGCGCATTAAACCAACTGCGAACTCCGACTTAGATCGCACGTCGACCAGATGACTCAACCCGTCGAACACACACCCGACCAGACTTGTCTCAACCACGAAGTCGTTAGCCTTCAGGGTCCACTCCAATGCCACGTAGAAATAATCCTCGATTAGTTGACTGAGATTGGGACGAAGCTCCTCTGGCTGCTGTTCCAACCAACTCTGAACCAACGCCCGCACATCGATGTCTTCTTCCGAGACAAACACCATCCCCATCCGGGATATCGTCGCCGGCGAGGCGCAGCTAAGATCATGTGTCTCGAACATGAAGTTTACGTTGGGACCGAACTGGATCCGCTCACCGGATGGCATTGTGAGCAGACGGTTGTCGTCGAGAACCGAGTTGAGGGACTCGATCCACTCGGGGTCGATGTCTCCATCGCAGATGATCCAAGACTGAACATCGATTGGTTCCTTGACCACCTGTCGCGCACTGTAAGTCAGCACGCCATCGCTCCACTCCCGGGTGTCGTGGTCTATCTGACCCAGCAACTGGGTACGTGGAATCGCTTTGGGGTTCATCGTGTAGATTTTAACCTGCTGTCCGGTTTTTATCATTGCGGATCGGAGGAGTCTCCAGAGCGTGGTCTTACCGGAACCGCTGGGACCCACCAACACGATACCCATCCGCTGCTGCAACTGGGCGTACAACTCCAAGGCTTTTTTGATCTGCCGGTCTATCGTCTGTAATTTCATCTCGTTCGCCGACTCTTTCACACCTTTCTCTATCTGAATGTAATCCACATCCCTGAATGCGACCCCAGTAAAAACATCCCGAATAACCCCGTCGAAACGTTTACTATCCGCGAATGTCAATTTAGAAAGTGTGTTTAAGCGAAGTACTTGAACGATAATCCTCTTCTCGTCTTCAAACGATGGCTGTAAACCGTCGCGTCTCTCTGAAGCGAGCAGATCTCCGCAGCCTTTGAGGATGGTTTTGAGCGCCCGTAGTCCCCAATCGTAATGCTGCTGAACCGTCAAAAGTTGTCGCGACATCTTAAAAACCTCAACGAGCTTCTTTCCCAGAATTTTCGCTTCTTTGAATCCCTCAGCGTAAAGTAACACCTCAGCGATTTGATCGTTATCTGGGGCCGACATCGCGACGGGTCGAAACAATTGCTTCAAATTATCAGGAAGTTTCTGACGACCACCATAGCCCTTCCCGGCGGGATTCAGCGTAATAAATATACCGGCATTGAAGTCAATTTCGACCTGTTTATTTTGGAGGTCACAGGACCCTTGTTTGCTCTTGATAGCTAATTGGATCTTCTGTATGTCCATGCTGACAGCGCTGAGTACAGCCTCTTCGAGCCGGTTGAATTCATCGAAACATCCCCACGCGCCGCACTTTACGATCCCAGTAAATATCCGACCCATCGACTTTAAATCGATCCCCTCGTCGCAGTTAAATACGAGAACTTGGCGTCCAAAGAGGCCTCCCAACGCCTTCACCGATTCCGTTTTCCCGGTTCCAGCGGGGCCGTAAGGATTCCCCCCCATCCCCATATGCATCCCCTGTGTCAGCGTGAGGTAGCACTTATCCGTGAGCGGTGTGTATACGAGTTTAGGCGCATTCCCTTGATACTCATAAGTGTAGTTGAATTCAGCATCGACCATCCGAATAATGCAACGATCATTCGCGTTGTGGTAAAAGCGAAGTTGTTTCTGCCACGGCCATTCCTTGATCGATGTGATACCGGCATTGTTGATGTATTCGATGATATCGAGATTATGAATGGTATCTAAGATCAATGCTTTCAATTTGAGATCCAGGACGCGAGTATCTGGATCATTTGGATCAGATTGACTGAGATCCACCGAGGTGTAAGTCTGCAGATGTTTGTGAAGGTTCTTGTTTAAGGATGACAGATCCGCACTGGATAGCGCTTGCTCACATTGCTCCGTGAAGGTGATTTGCTCCGTCACGCAAAGAACTTGCGACGGATACTGACTGGGATCGAGGTCAGATTTAGAAACGACGCGAATACAGTTGGTCAATTCGTTAGCGAGTGTAACTTTCATCACCTCAGAGAGTTTACTCAACCAAATTTCGACTTCCGTAACAACTTGAACTGGAGTACTAAGAGAGACAACCTCTCCACAAATGCTCTTCATAGACTTAATATATTTGCAGTCGTTGTCGAACACCACGGAATGAATCCCCTGGAATAGTTTCTTTAAGTGGCTTTGGATTACATTTGGGTTAGTAGATTGTCCGAGGATTTCCAGTAAATCGTCATCGCCGATGAAATAAAACCGTGGGAAGGACGACCGTTTATCCTCGAGAAACTCAGCCAGGGCTTTCTGACATCGACCCAACTGATCCAACAACTGAACCAAAGTGTTCCTAATTCCGGAGCGACCAACCAAACTGACAACCCGATTATCGTAGCTAATATCCGAGAGAATGTGTCTGTAGTCATCGTCGAGACGTTGGAAGCGCTGTTGTTCCCTAGGCAACGCGCCTCGACCGAATATAGGCTCCAGATAGACCCACTTCCGTTGGACCTGGTTGAGATTCTGGAGGTATTCGTCGAGATCAGCCAATCGCTGCTCCCAGATCGAGGCTTTATCCTCGAAAAGGGCATAGTAAGGCGAGTCCTTGAGGGACTGTAACAAACACTGGTTGTCTCCAACTTCGTTAACCAAATCCTTCCAATCTTTGATGATCTTCAGTGGCTGCCCTGCCGTATCTTTGTAGGGAGTCAACGTAAACACGGTGGCAGCTCCCCACAACTCCAGTTCCCGTATCGCTTCTCGGATAGAAACCTCTCCGGTCGCTCTCGCCGTCAACTCCTTCAACTGTTCAGCCTTCGCAACGATAACATCCTCGACCCCCAGAATGTCCATGAAGGTCAACTTCTCCAAGGTTGTGCCTTTGGGCATTCCAAGGAGTCGGAACAACTCGAGCCAGTGGTCCTGGGACAGCATATCGCCTCGAACCCACTTGAGTAGCGGTGCGACCAGTCGATGTTTATCGATCTCCTTCCCGAGTATTACCGTCATACCGGTCGCTTCGCCCGCCAACGCGAGCTGTTTCGTCTCGTCCGCCCAAATCTGCAGAAACTCGTCAAATTTGTAGGTGCTTGAGCGGAAACTGATCCAGTCCTGGTCACCCAGCGCTTCCAGACCCAGTTGATACTTCTCAAAGAGCAACCACGTGTCCTCAACCTCCTTGAGATCCTGGCCCAACTCCAGTGACAATTGGAACTCGGGTTTCTCCAATCCAAACGCCTCACAATCCTTAACGACATCTTCCTGTGCCGACATTAACTCGTCGAATTCTACTCGTCTTTCCTTCACATTTATCGCGTTCTTCTTGAGTTTACTTATATTATTCTCCAAAACATCATCTTTTGGCTTTAATTGATGATAACTGGAATGTAAATATAAATAGACCAATAAAAATGCCATAAATTAAACCACGACAATGTAAATGTAAACCTTTCCCGAGCGACGGCGGTTATGTAAACCTCTCTCGCTGCGCTCGCTCGGTACATAAATACCATGGGGTAATATCATAACTATGAAAAGTGCAACTTTTTACACAATCAAGTAAATAGTTATAATAGAAAATTGGGATATTATTTTACTGCGACAATAAAGTATGTCAAGGATACTATTTTCAACATCCATTCCACCTTGAAACATAGTGTGGCAAAATAATATACGTAAACGAAAACCATCTCTACCGCTCTGTCATAGTTTGTAAAAGTAAATGAAGCGCAAAATAACGTAAACATAAAACTAACCGAGCTGAGAATCTTTCAACTTCCTGTTGATGGGATTCCACTCGACTCTTCATGTTCGTCTTCATTATCTCAATTTGTTCCTCGATCATCATCTGGAAGGATTCAGAAAGTATCTCAAACTTCTCCCATCTTGCAGACATTGCGCTCATTGCTTCAATCTACGGAGACAAAAACAACAACCTCACAATAAGTTAATAAATCTATATTAACTCTTAAATCGTAAAATAATTAGAAATCCAATGAAGTTCACATGGTGAAAGTCAGATTATATAGACTAACCCAATCTACTGAGTATGGACGCATGACGGCCCAATCTACTGAGTAAGGACGCATGACGGCCCAATCTACTGAGTATGGACGCATGACGGCCCAATCTACTGAGTAAGGACGCATGACGGCCCAAAATAAGACAGCTTAACATACGGGTGCCGTTATATCAATTGTTAAATGTTGGTCTGCCTGACTGCAAATGTTTAAGGCTAATAAGTCAATCCTTGATGAACTTGGTACACATGAGGCTTAGTCTGACAAAAAAACTGAGATTAATTTGCATGGGGAATTCAGCAGTTCTCCAGGCTCTCGCTAGAGGACGAATACGAAACTGTTGAATAATTGTACCCCGATACTAAGCTTGCTTACTTCATTAGTCACCATACTGCTACAACCCAGCACGACCCTGCATACACACAAGATATGAGTTTTGCCAGACGCTGCCATCGTAAAACTGATCAACCGGCGCGTTATCTTGTTCTATGGCCACAGCCAGTTGGTTGGTGAGAGGAAACGTGATGGACAGCCATTGGCTACGGTTGGTGAGAGGAAACGTGGTGGACAGCCATTAGCTAGGAAACGTGGTGGACAGCCATTGGCTAGGAAACGTGATGGACAGCCATTGGCTAGGAAACGTGGTGGACAGCCATTGGCTACGGTTGGTGAAAGGAAACGTGGTGGACAGCCATTGGCTAGGAAACGTGGTGGACAGCCATTGGCTAAATGAGATGAATTGGTGCTTTACATGGATGATCGCAAACTGACGGAGTGTTGTGTTACAGAAGAAGGCTGGCAATACAACTCGGCTCATAGGCAAACCCCATATGTATGTATTGCCATTTAGGGTGCCATTATCGACCAAACAACGGATGTAAATAGTCAATAAAATATAAATAAGACCACTCGACTTAGAACACTCGACTAGTTTCAGCTACTAGTTTCAGCTACACTGCTTAGAACACTCGACTAGTTTCAGCTACACTTCTTAGAACAAACATTATTAGTTTCAGCTACACTACTTAGAACACTCGACTAGTTTCAGCTACACTTCTTAGAACAAACATTATTAGTTTCAGCTACACTGCTTAGAACACTCGACTAGTTTCAGCTACACTTCTTAGAACAAACATTATTAGTTTCAGCTACACTGCTTAGAACACTCGACTAGTTTCAGTTACACTTCTTAGAACACTCGACTAGTTTCAGCTACACTTCTTAGAACAAACATTATTAGTTTCAGCTACACTACTTAGAACACTCGACTAGTTTCAGCTACTAGTTTCAGCTACACTACTTAGAACACTCGACTAGTTTCAGTTACACTTCTTAGAACAAACATTATTAGTTTCAGCTACACTGCTTAGAACACTCCTAGTTTCAGCTACTAGTTTCAGCTACACTGCTTAGAACAAACATTATTAGTTTCAGCTACACTACTTAGAACACTCGACTAGTTTCAGCTACTAGTTTCAGCTACACTACTTAGAACACTCGACTAGTTTCAGTTACACTTCTTAGAACAAACATTATTACTTTCAGCTACACTACTTAGAACACTCGACTAGTTTCAGTTACACTTCTTAGAACAAACATTATTAGTTTCAGCTACACTGCTTAGAACACTCGACTAGTTTCAGCTACACTTCTTTGAACAAACATAACATTATTAGTTTCAGCTACACTACTTAGAACACTCGACTAGTTTCAGCTACTAGTTTCAGCTACACTACTTAGAACACTCGACTAGTTTCAGTTACACTACTTAGAACACTCGACTAGTTTCAGTTACACTTCTTAGAACAAACATTATTAGTTTCAGCTACACTACTTAGAACACTCGACTAGTTTCAGTTACACTTCTTAGAACAAACATTATTAGTTTCAGCTACACTGCTTAGAACACTCGACTAGTTTCAGTTACACTTCTTAGAACAAACATTATTAGTTTCAGCTACACTACTTAGAACACTCGACTAGTTTCAGCTACACTTCTTAGAACAAACATTATTAGTTTCAGCTACACTGCTTAGAACACTCGACTAGTTTCAGCTACTAGTTTCAGCTACACTACTTAGAACACTCGACTAGTTTCAGCTACACTTCTTAGAACAAACAATATTAGTTTCAGCTACACTACTTAGAACACTCGACTAGTTTCAGTTACACTTCTTAGAACAAACATTATTAGTTTCAGCTACACTGCTTAGAACACTCGACTAGTTTCAGTTACACTTCTTAGAACAAACATTATTAGTTTCAGCTACACTACTTAGAACACTCGACTAGTTTCAGCTACTAGTTTCAGCTACACTACTTAGAACACTCGACTAGTTTCAGCTACACTTCTTAGAACAAACAATATTAGTTTCAGCTACACTACTTAGAACACTCGACTAGTTTCAGTTACACTTCTTAGAACAAACATTATTAGTTTAAGCTACACTGCTTAGAACACTCGACTAGTTTCAGCTACACTTCTTAGAACAAACATTATTAGTTTCAGCTACACTGCTTAGAACACTCGACTAGTTTCAGCTACACTTCTTAGAACAAACATTATTAGTTTCAGCTACACTAGTTAGAACACTCTTAGTTTCAGCTACACTGCTTAGAACACTCCTAGTTTGAGCTACACTACTTAGAACACTCGACTAGTTTCAGTTACACTGCTTAGAACAAACATTATTAGTTTAAGCTACACTGCTTAGAACACTCGACTAGTTTCAGCTACACTTCTTAGAACAAACATTATTAGATTCAGCTACACTACTTAGAACACTCTTAGTTTCAGCTACACTGCTTAGAACACTCCTAGTTTCAGCTACACTACTTAGAACACTCGACTAGTTTCAGTTACACTGCTTAGAACAAACATTATTTGTTTCAGCTACACTGCTTAGAACACTCGACTAGTTTCAGCTACACTTCTTAGAACAAACATTATTAGTTTCAGCTACACTACTTAGAACACTCGACTAGTTTCAGCTACACTTCTTAGAACAAACATTATTAGTTTCAGCTACACTACTTAGAACACTCGACTAGTTTCAGTTACACTTCTTAGAACAAACATTATTAGTTTCAGCTACACTGCTTAGAACACTCGACTAGATTCAGCTACACTTCTTAGAACAAACATTATTAATTTCAGCTACACTACTTAGAACACTCGACTAGTTTCAGTTACACTTCTTAGAACAAACATTATTAGTTTCAGCTACACTGATTAGAACACTCGACTAGTTTCAGCTACACTGCTTAGAACACTCCTAGTTTCAGCTACACTACTTAGAACACTCGACTAGTTTCAGTTACACTTCTTAGAACAACCATTATTTGTTTCAGCTACACTACTTAGAACACTCCTAGTTTCAGCTACACTACTTAGAACACTCGACTAGTTTCAGTTACACTTCTTAGAACAACCATTATTTGTTTCAGCTACACTGCTTAGAGCACTCGACTAGTTTCAGCTACACTGCTTAGAACACTCGACTATTTTCAGTTACACTTCTTAGAACAAACATTATTAGTTTCAGCTACACTACTTAGAACACTCGACTAGTTTCAGTTACACTTCTTAGAACAAACATTATTAGTTTCAGCTACACTGCTTAGAACACTCGACTAGATTCAGCTACACTTCTTAGAACAAACATTATTAATTTCAGCTACACTACCTAGAACACTCTAGTTTCAGCTACACTGCTTAGAACACTCGACTAGTTTCAGTTACACTTCTTAGAACAAACATTATTAGTTTCAGCTACACAGCTTAGAACACTCGACTAGTTTCAGCTACTAGTTTCAGCTACACTACTTAGAACACTCGACTAGTTTCAGTTACACTTCTTAGAACAAACATTATTAGTTTCAGCTACACTGCTTAGAACACTCGACTAGTTTCAGTTACACTTCTTAGAACAAACATTATTAGTTTCAGCTACACTGCTTAGAACACTCGACTAGATTCAGCTACACTTCTTAGAACAAACATTATTAATTTCAGCTACACTACCTAGAACACTCTAGTTTCAGCTACACTGCTTAGAACACTCGACTAGTTTCAGCTACACTTCTTAGAACAAACATTATTAGTTTCAGCTACACTACTTAGAACACTCTTAGTTTCAGCTACACTGCTTAGAACACTCCTAGTTTGAGCTACACTACTTAGAACACTCGACTAGTTTCAGTTACACTGCTTAGAACAAACATTATTAGTTTAAGCTACACTGCTTAGAACACTCGACTAGTTTCAGCTACACTTCTTAGAACAAACATTATTAGATTCAGCTACACTACTTAGAACACTCTTAGTTTCAGCTACACTGCTTAGAACACTCCTAGTTTCAGCTACACTACTTAGAACACTCGACTAGTTTCAGTTACACTGCTTAGAACAAACATTATTTGTTTCAGCTACACTGCTTAGAACACTCGACTAGTTTCAGCTACACTTCTTAGAACAAACATTATTAGTTTCAGCTACACTACTTAGAACACTCGACTAGTTTCAGCTACACTTCTTAGAACAAACATTATTAGTTTCAGCTACACTACTTAGAACACTCGACTAGTTTCAGTTACACTTCTTAGAACAAACATTATTAGTTTCAGCTACACTGCTTAGAACACTCGACTAGATTCAGCTACACTTCTTAGAACAAACATTATTAATTTCAGCTACACTACTTAGAACACTCGACTAGTTTCAGTTACACTTCTTAGAACAAACATTATTAGTTTCAGCTACACTGATTAGAACACTCGACTAGTTTCAGCTACACTGCTTAGAACACTCCTAGTTTCAGCTACACTACTTAGAACACTCGACTAGTTTCAGTTACACTTCTTAGAACAACCATTATTTGTTTCAGCTACACTACTTAGAACACTCCTAGTTTCAGCTACACTACTTAGAACACTCGACTAGTTTCAGTTACACTTCTTAGAACAACCATTATTTGTTTCAGCTACACTGCTTAGAGCACTCGACTAGTTTCAGCTACACTGCTTAGAACACTCGACTATTTTCAGTTACACTTCTTAGAACAAACATTATTAGTTTCAGCTACACTACTTAGAACACTCGACTAGTTTCAGTTACACTTCTTAGAACAAACATTATTAGTTTCAGCTACACTGCTTAGAACACTCGACTAGATTCAGCTACACTTCTTAGAACAAACATTATTAATTTCAGCTACACTACCTAGAACACTCTAGTTTCAGCTACACTGCTTAGAACACTCGACTAGTTTCAGTTACACTTCTTAGAACAAACATTATTAGTTTCAGCTACACAGCTTAGAACACTCGACTAGTTTCAGCTACTAGTTTCAGCTACACTACTTAGAACACTCGACTAGTTTCAGTTACACTTCTTAGAACAAACATTATTAGTTTCAGCTACACTGCTTAGAACACTCGACTAGTTTCAGTTACACTTCTTAGAACAAACATTATTAGTTTCAGCTACACTGCTTAGAACACTCGACTAGATTCAGCTACACTTCTTAGAACAAACATTATTAATTTCAGCTACACTACCTAGAACACTCTAGTTTCAGCTACACTGCTTAGAACACTCGACTAGTTTCAGTTACACTTCTTGAACAAACATTATTAGTTTCAGCTACACTGCTTAGAACACTCGACTAGTTTCAGTTACACTTCTTAGAACAAACATTATTAGTTTCAGCTACACTGCTTAGAACACTCGACTAGATTCAGCTACACTTCTTAGAACAAACATTATTAATTTCAGCTACACTACCTAGAACACTCTAGTTTCAGCTACACTGCTTAGAACACTCGACTAGTTTCAGTTACACTTCTTAGAACAAACATTATTAGTTTCAGCTACACAGCTTAGAACACTCGACTAGTTTCAGCTACTAGTTTCAGCTACACTACTTAGAACACTCGACTAGTTTCAGTTACACTTCTTAGAACAAACATTATTAGTTTCAGCTACACTGCTTAGAACACTCGACTAGTTTCAGTTACACTTCTTAGAACAAACATTATTAGTTTCAGCTACACTGCTTAGAACACTCGACTAGTTTCAGTTACACTTCTTAGAACAAACATTATTAGTTTCAGCTACACTACTTAGAACACTCGACTAGTTTCAGTTACACTTCTTAGAACAAACATTATTAGTTTCAGCTACACTACTTAGAACACTCGACTAGTTTCAGTTACACTTCTTAGAACAAACATTATTAGTTTCAGCTACACTACTTAGAACACTCGACTAGTTTCAGTTACACTTCTTAGAACAAACATTATTAGTTTCAGCTACACTGCTTAGAACACTCGACTAGTTTCAGTTACACTTCTTAGAACAAACATTATTAGTTTCAGCTACACTACTTAGAACACTCGACTAGTTTCAGTTACACTTCTTAGAACAAACATTATTAGTTTCAGCTACACTGCTTAGAACACTCGACTAGATTCAGCTACACTTCTTAGAACAAACATTATTAATTTCAGCTACACTACCTAGAACACTCTAGTTTCAGCTACACTGCTTAGAACACTCGACTAGTTTCAGTTACACTTCTTAGAACAACATTATTAGTTTCAGCTACACTGCTTAGAACACTCGACTAGTTTCAGTTACACTTCTTAGAACAAACATTATTAGTTTCAGCTACACTGCTTAGAACACTCGACTAGATTCAGCTACACTTCTTAGAACAAACATTATTAATTTCAGCTACACTACCTAGAACACTCTAGTTTCAGCTACACTGATTAGAACACTCGACTAGTTTCAGTTACACTTCTTAGAACAAACATTATTAGTTTCAGCTACACAGCTTAGAACACTCGACTAGTTTCAGCTACTAGTTTCAGCTACACTACTTAGAACACTCGACTAGTTTCAGTTACACTTCTTAGAACAAACATTATTAGTTTCAGCTACACTGCTTAGAACACTCGACTAGTTTCAGTTACACTTCTTAGAACAAACATTATTAGTTTCAGCTACACTGCTTAGAACACTCGACTAGTTTCAGTTACACTTCTTAGAACAAACATTATTAGTTTCAGCTACACTACTTAGAACACTCGACTAGTTTCAGTTACACTTCTTAGAACAAACATTATTAGTTTCAGCTACACTGCTTAGAACACTCGACTAGTTTCAGTTACACTTCTTAGAACAAACATTATTAGTTTCAGCTACACTACTTAGAACACTCGACTAGTTTCAGTTACACTTCTTAGAACAAACATTATTAGTTTCAGCTACACTGCTTAGAACACTCGACTAGTTTCAGCTACTAGTTTCAGTTACACTTCTTAGAACAAACATTATTAGTTTCAGCTACACTGCTTAGAACACTCGACTAGTTTCAGCTACACTTCTTAGAACAAACATTATTAGTTTCAGCTACACTGCTTAGAACACTCGACTAGTTTCAGCTACTAGTTTCAGCTACACTTCTTAGAACAAACATTATTAGTTTCAGCTACACTGCTTAGAACACTCGACTAGTTTCAGCTACTAGTTTCAGCTACACTACTTAGAACACTCGACTAGTTTCAGTTACACTTCTTAGAACAAACATTATTAGTTTCAGCTACACTGCTTAGAACACTCGACTAGTTTCAGCTACTAGTTTCAGCTACACTACTTAGAACACTCGACTAGTTTCAGTTACACTTCTTAGAACAAACATTATTAGTTTCAGCTACACTGCTTAGAACACTCGACTAGTTTCAGCTACACTTCTTAGAACAAACATTATTAGTTTCATCTACACTGCTTAGAACACTCGACTAGTTTCAGCTACTAGTTTCAGTTACACTTCTTAGAACAAACATTATTAGTTTCAGCTACACTGCTTAGAACACTCGACTAGTTTCAGCTACTAGTTTCAGCTACACTTCTCAGAACAAACATTATTAGTTTCAGCTACACTACTTAGAACACTCGACTAGTTTCAGCTACTAGTTTCAGCTACACTACTTAGAACACTCGACTAGTTTCAGTTACACTTCTTAGAACAAACATTATTAGTTTCAGCTACACTGCTTAGAACACTCGA
This sequence comes from Nemertoderma westbladi, assembly GCA_032718475.1. Lineage (NCBI taxonomy): Eukaryota > Metazoa > Xenacoelomorpha > Nemertodermatida > Nemertodermatidae > Nemertoderma > Nemertoderma westbladi. The sequence continues at coordinate 12,996 of JAUCBJ010004680.1, forward strand.
CTAGTTTCAGCTACTAGTTTCAGTTACACTTCTTAGAACAAACATTATTAATTTCAGCTACACTACTTAGAACACTCGACTAGTTGCAGTTACACTTCTAAGAACAAACATTATTTGTTTCAGCTACACTGCTTAGAACACTCAAATAGTTTCAGTTACACTTCTTAGAACAAACATTATTAGTTTCAGCTACACTGCTTAGAACACTCGACTAGTTTCAGCTACACTACTTAGAACACTCGACTAGTTTCAGTTACACTGCTTAGAACACTCCTAGTTTCTGCTACACTGCTTAGAACACTCCTAGTTTCTGCTACACTGCTTAGAACACTCCTAGTTTCTGCTACACTGCTTAGAACACTCCTAGTTTCTGCTACACTGCTTAGAACACTCCTAGTTTCTGCTACAATGCTTAGAACACTCCTAGTTTCTGCTACACTGCTTAGAACACTCCTAGTTTCTGCTACACTGCTTAGAACACTCCTAGTTTCTGCTACACTGCTTAGAACACTCCTAGTTTCTGCTACACTGCTTAGAACACTCCTAGTTTCTGCTACAATGCTTAGAACACTCCTAGTTTCTGCTACACTGCTTAGAACACTCCTAGTTTCTGCTACACTGCTTATAACACTCCTAGTTTCTGCTACAATGCTTAGAACACTCCTAGTTTCTGCTACACTGCTTAGAACACTCCTAGTTTCTGCTACACTGCTTAGAACACTCCTTAGAACACTCCTAGTTTCTGCTACACTGCTTAGAACACTCCTAATTTCTGCTACACTGCTTAGAACACTCCTAGTTTCTGCTACACTGCTTAGAACACTCCTAGTTTCTGCTACACTGCTTAGAACACTCCTAGTTTCTGCTACAATGCTTAGAACACTCCTAGTTTCTGCTACACTGCTTAGAACACTCATAGTTTCTGCTACACTGCTTAGAACACTCGACTAGTTTCAGCTACTAGTTTCAGCTACACTACTTAGAACACTCGACTAGTTTCAGTTACACTTCTTAGAACAAACATTATTAGTTTCAGCTACACTGCGTAGAACACTCGACTAGTTTCAGCTACACTTCTTAGAACAAACATTATTAGTTTCAGCTACACTGCTTAGAACACTCGACTAGTTTCAGCTACTAGTTTCAGCTACACTTCTTAGAACAAACATTATTAGTTTCAGCTACACTGCTTAGAACACTCGACTAGTTTCAGCTACTAGTTTCAGCTACACTACTTAGAACACTCGACTAGTTTCAGTTACACTTCTTAGAACAAACATTATTAGTTTCAGCTACACTGCTTAGAACACTCGACTAGTTTCAGCTACTAGTTTCAGCTACACTTCTCAGAACAAACATTATTAGTTTCAGCTACACTACTTAGAACACTCGACTAGTTTCAGTTACACTTCTTAGAACAAACATTATTAGTTTCAGCTACACTGCTTAGAACACTCGACTAGTTTCAGCTACACTTCTTAGAACAAACATTATTAGTTTCATCTACACTGCTTAGAACACTCGACTAGTTTCAGCTACTAGTTTCAGTTACACTTCTTAGAACAAACATTATTAGTTTCAGCTACACTGCTTAGAACACTCGACTAGTTTCAGCTACTAGTTTCAGCTACACTTCTCAGAACAAACATTATTAGTTTCAACTACACTACTTAGAACACTCGACTAGTTTCAGCTACTAGTTTCAGCTACACTACTTAGAACACTCGACTAGTTTCAGTTACACTTCTTAGAACAAACATTATTAGTTTCAGCTACACTGCTTAGAACACTCGACTAGTTTCAGCTACTAGTTTCAGTTACACTTCTTAGAACAAACATTATTAATTTCAGCTACACTACTTAGAACACTCGACTAGTTGCAGTTACACTTCTAAGAACAAACATTATTAGTTTCAGCTACACTGCTTAGAACACTCAAATAGTTTCAGTTACACTTCTTAGAACAAACATTATTAGTTTCAGCTACACTGCTTAGAACACTCGACTAGTTTCAGCTACACTACTTAGAACACTCGACTAGTTTCAGTTACACTGCTTAGAACACTCCTAGTTTCTGCTACACTGCTTAGAACACTCCTAGTTTCTGCTACACTGCTTAGAACACTCCTAGTTTCTGCTACACTGCTTAGAACACTCCTAGTTTCTGCTACACTGCTTAGAACACTCCTAGTTTCTGCTACAATGCTTAGAACACTCCTAGTTTCTGCTACACTGCTTAGAACACTCCTAGTTTCTGCTACACTGCTTAGAACACTCCTAGTTTCTGCTACACTGCTTAGAACACTCCTAGTTTCTGCTACACTGCTTAGAACACTCCTAGTTTCTGCTACAATGCTTAGAACACTCCTAGTTTCTGCTACACTGCTTAGAACACTCCTAGTTTCTGCTACACTGCTTATAACACTCTAGTTTCTGCTACAATGCTTAGAACACTCCTAGTTTCTGCTACACTGCTTAGAACACTCCTAGTTTCTGCTACACTGCTTAGAACACTCCTTAGAACACTCCTAGTTTCTGCTACACTGCTTAGAACACTCCTAGTTTCTGCTACACTGCTTAGAACACTCCTAGTTTCTGCTACACTGCTTAGAACACTCCTAGTTTCTGCTACACTGCTTAGAACACTCCTAGTTTCTGCTACAATGCTTAGAACACTCCTAGTTTCTGCTACACTGCTTAGAACACTCCTAGTTTCTGCTACACTGCTTAGAACACTCCTAGTTTCTGCTACATGCTTAGAACACTCCTAGTTTCTGCTACACTGCTTAGAACACTCCTAGTTTCTGCTACAATGCTTAGAACACTCCTAGTTTCTGCTACACTGCTTAGAACACTCCTAGTTTCTGCTACACTGCTTAGAACACTCCTAGTTTCTGCTACACTGCTTAGAACACTCCTAGTTTCTGCTACACTGCTTAGAACACTCCTAGTTTCTGCTACACTGCTTAGAACACTCCTAGTTTCTGCTACACTGCTTAGAACACTCCTAGTTTCTGCTACAATGCTTAGAACACTCCTAGTTTCTGCTACACTGCTTAGAACACTCCTAGTTTCTGCTACACTGCTTAGAACACTCCTAGTTTCTGCTACACTGCTTAGAACACTCCTAGTTTCTGCTACACTGCTTAGAACACTCCTAGTTTCTGCTACACTGCTTAGAACACTCCTAGTTTCTGCTACACTGCTTAGAACACTCCTAGTTTCAGCTACAATAATTGGATCTATCCTATATTGAGTTATTATGTTTGGAAAGTGTGAGCTACATTAGTTGGGCCGATATAAACTAACCCCGCCCCCTGCCACACTTCGGAGTAGTCTGTTTTTATCTTCAGCGAGTTTGAACTTAGCGAACATTTCAGCTTTCCTCGATGTGAGTTCCGAGTGCTTCCCATTGGCCAGTCCGATCTCCTGTATAGTCTGGGGTCGTTCCGATAGCAGGGTCAATCCTTCATCCACATAGCTTTCAATAGCCTAAAGACATACAAGAAAACAACATGACGACCAGTCGTCCTGGCATGATGGCCCTAGCGGTCCGTGAATCAAGTCGTAAGAGACAGTACGAGTCAAGTGAAAGCTTTTTGTTCTGTCCGATAAATTAGTCTGAAAGTAGTCCCGGTGTACGAACAACAATTTTATACACAGCCTCAAACTATAATTATTTTGTTGTAATCATCTAATGAATTATAACAGCTGTTGTGATTATAGAAGATAGAGAGCAGTTAGCGAAATGATTATTTGTTCTGTAGAGTAGTCGGAGAGTCGAGGTGTCAGTAGATTAATAATAATAGTTGTTGTCATGAATTCAATACAATCACGCCAAAGAAGTAATAAGACAAATTCGTTCTTATTTTTGTAAATAAAACAAGTTGAGATGTTTCAATTTAAACCACGATTTAACATTTATATTAATTAAATACAACAATTATATTATTATTATAGCAGAGTACATTTAGTACACTTAGTACCCGATAGTCAACAGAAGTACTTTGTCAAACTAAAATTCATTCAGCTGGCCAGCCACCTAACATAGCAGAGTGAGTAACCTTGTAGATATTCCCATAGGATTCACTGGAAAGAGCTATCTGCTGACGGGGTAGTACATTATAAAATAACAGTTGATGTTTGCTTACTGCCTGAGATAGAGTGAGAGAGTAAACACAACCTTACTGCCTGGGATAGAGTGAGAGACTAAACACAACCTTACTAAAACTTGACAAGTAAATATACTTATCTGCAGTTTGGGCCTATCGACTCATTAGCATTACTATAGGCCCTCACCCCTCACTATCACTTTTTAATGAGCACCAGCTCGTGTTTCTATCATTGAGTCTATTAGAATATTCGTGTTTTGGGGCTATTTTTCGAAATTAAAAATGTGAGACGTTTCAATTGAAACCGTGATTTCACAAGTACCCATATAAATCTATTTTCATGGTTCATACAAAATTTCATCAAAATCGTTTTAGAGCCGTTTTTGCTCTAGGTCAGTAGCCAGTAGCCAGTAGTCAGTAGCTTTTTTTTTTTTTACAATAATCAAGTTAATTTAACGATAATATAAAATGGTGTAAAGCATTGATTTGTTTACAGTTTATTCTTGGGTATTTATTTTTAAAACAATTATTGTGTATACATAACATCCGTAACTGCACCCATCCCCTAAACAACAGACCTGGTACCCACACCCATCCCCTAAACAACAGACCTGGTACCCACACCCACCCCCTAAACAAACAACAGACCTGGTACCCACACCCATCCCCTCAAACAACAGATCTGGTACCCACACCCATCCCCTAAACAACAGACCTGGTACCCACACCCATCCCCTAAACAACAGACCTGGTACACACACCCATCCCCTAAACAACAGACCTGGTACCCACACCCATCCCCTAAACAAACAACAGACCTGGTACCCACACCCATCCCCTCAAACAACAGACCTGGTACCCACACCCATCCCCTAAACAACAGACCTGGTACCCACACCCATCCCCTAAACAACAGACCTGGTACCCACACCCATCCCCTAAACAACAGACCTGGTACCCACACCCATCCCCTAAACAACAGACCTGGTACCCACACCCATCCCCTAAACAACAGACCTGGTACCCACACCCATCCCCTAAACAACAGACCTGGTACCCACACCCATCCCCTAAACAAACAACAGACCTGGTACCCACACCCATCCCCTAAACAACAGACCTGGTACCCACACCCATCCCCTAAACAAACAACAGACCTGGTACCCACACCCATCCCCTAAACAACAGACCTGGTACCCACACCCATCCCCTAAACAACAGACCTGGTACCCACACCCATCCCCTAAACAACAGACCTGGTACCCACACCCATCCCCTAAACAACAGACCTGGTACCCACACCCATCCCCTAAACAACAGACCTGGTACCCACACCCATCCCCTAAACAACAGACCTGGTACCCACACCCATCCCCTAAACAACAGACCTGGTACCCACACCCATCCCCTAAACAACAGACCTGGTACCCACACCCATCCCCTAAACAACAGACCTGGTACCCACACCCATCCCCTAAACAACAGACCTGGTACCCACACCCATCCCCTAAACAACAGACCTGGTACCCACACCCATCCCCTAAACAACAGACCTGGTACCCACACCCATCCCCTAAACAACAGACCTGGTACCCACACCCATCCCCTAAACAACAGACCTGGTACCCACACCCATCCCCTAAACAACAGACCTGGTACCCACACCCATCCCCTAAACAACAGACCTGGTACCCACACCCATCCCCTAAACAACAGACCTGGTACCCACACCCATCCCCTAAACAACAGACCTGGTACCCACACCCATCCCCATTATAAACAACAGATCTGGTACCCACACCCATCCCCTAAACAACAGACCTGGTACCCACACCCATCCCCTAAACAACAGACCTGGTACCCACACCCATCCCCTAAAACAACAGACCTGGTACCCACACCCATCCCCTAAACAACAGACCTGGTACCCACACCCATCCCCTAAACAACAGACCTGGTACCCACACCCATCCCCTAAACAACAGACCTGGTACCCACACCCATCCCCTAAACAACAGACCTGGTACCCACACCCATCCCCTAAACAACAGACCTGGTACCCACACCCATCCCCTAAACAACAGACCTGGTACCCACACCCATCCCCTATAAACAACAGACCTGGTACCCACACCCATCCCCTAAACAACAGACCTGGTACCCACACCCATCCCCTAATAAACAACAGACCTGGTACCCACACCCATCCCCTAAACAACAGACCTGGTACCCACACCCATCCCCATTATAAACAACAGATCTGGTACCCACACCCATCCCCTAAAACAACAGACCTGGTACCCACACCCATCCCCTAAACAACAGACCTGGTACCCACACCCATCCCCTAAACAACAGACCTGGTACCCACACCCATCCCCTAAACAACAGACCTGGTACCCACACCCATCCCCTAAACAACAGACCTGGTACCCACACCCATCCCCTAAACAACAGACCTGGTACCCACACCCATCCCCTAAACAACAGACCTGGTACCCACACCCATCCCCTAAACAACAGACCTGGTACCCACACCCATCCCCTAAACAACAGACCTGGTACCCACACCCATCCCCTATTATAAACAACAGATCTGGTACCCACACCCATCCCCTAAACAACAGACCTGGTACCCACACCCATCCCCTAAACAACAGACCTGGTACCCACACCCATCCCCTAAACAACAGACCTGGTACCCACACCCATCCCCTAAACAACAGACCTGGTACCCACACCCATCCCCTAAACAACAGACCTGGTACCCACACCCATCCCCTAAACAACAGACCTGGTACCCACACCCATCCCCTAAACAACAGACCTGGTACCCACACCCATCCCCTAAACAACAGACCTGGTACCCACACCCATCCCCTAAACAACAGACCTGGTACCCACACCCATCCCCTAAACAACAGACCTGGTACCCACACCCATCCCCTATAACAACAGACCTGGTACCCACACCCATCCCCTAAACAACAGACCTGGTACCCACACCCATCCCCTAAACAACGGACCTGGTTACCCACACCCATCCCCTAAACAACAGACCTGGTACCCACACCCATCCCCTAAACAACAGACCTGGTACCCACACCCATCCCCTAAACAACAGACCTGGCTGTACCCACACCCATCCCCTACAAACAACAGACCTGGTACCCACACCCATCCCCTAAACAACAGAGCTGGTACCCACACCCATCCCCTAAACAACAGACCTGGTACCCACACCCATCCCCTAAACAACAGACCTGGTACCCACACCCATCCCCTAAACAACAGACCTGTCACCCATCCCCTATCTATAACCTACTGACCTGGCACCCATCTGCTATCGACTTTCTAAGACTGCCCATCAAAGCGTCATGTAGCTTCTGTATGTGGTCGTCTATGGCGAGATGAACCGGTAGACAGTTTACAACAATACAGTCTACTCGAATCTCGTGGGGCAGTTTCTCTGCGTCACGTCCGCGGGACTTAATAGCTCGAAAGTTTTTCTCCCAATCGGAAACCTCAGACAGATTGCTCTCAATAAGGTCGTCAATGTCGACCTGTAAAAAGTAATAAAATATTATATTAAAATAGTACATAGTCTAATAGTCTAAACAAATATTAAATATTGTCGTGACACACAAAGATAGTCCGCGGTATGAAATTATCCTGCCAAACATATTTGGATGGAATCACAGTGGATGCATTTTACTTATTATACTATTGGATCCATGATAGTAATCAACTGTTATCATTCAGGAAACCATACCAACTTACTTGACCAATCACAACCCAGTCGGCGAACTTATCCAAACAGTTCTCCAATCGGAACAAAAGATCTTCGGCCTTCTGATAGACGGCAGTGAAGCAGGAAGCGTTGCGTTCGATGATGGATGGGAAGCAGACACCCGCCCCCGTCCCAGATACACCTCGGAAGTGTAGAGGAATACACATAAACTTCTTTAGGTCCCGGTAGTATTTGGCGCGGATCTCCTCCAGAGGAGGTTTAAACTGTAAACGTCCTTGACGAAAAACCACGTCGACTCTGTTGGAAAATAATAAATGTTGTAAAATAATATATCATACTTAATGAGTAAACATAAAATAATGGATTAATAAAGGAAAAATAAAGGTAATTGTAATAAAAACTTTATATACATAAAAAAATATTATAATAATACGCCATGATGAATTTTCAAAATGTTCTAGAAAATGCCATGAAAGCCAATATTACAGCGTAGTTTACAATAATAAATTACAAACAACATTATAATTCCCACCTTATCTCCGGTAAGTTCTCATTGAGTGACTCCAGACCCAACTGATACTGGTGCTCCAACACTTTATACAACTGCCTATCCCAATGTATCTTCCATGACATCATGTTGCTTTCCTTGAATCCTTGATTCTGCAGATCTTCCATAACGTGCCGGATATCCATTAAACCTATTTTACAATAAATATTGATAGAACCCTAAGCCTGATATATAAACCACTTCAGTATATACCACCTAAATCTTCATATGGCGAATCGATATGGGATATACGAACACAATTATATTGTTAAAGATAATTTAACTCAATTTTAATAGATTTATAAATTAAATTTAGTAGGTTTTTAATCTCTTTTATACTAATATATATATTATATATTTTATTTCTCGAAATAACTCAGACCTACTTATTATGGTGTAATAATTAATTAATGTTAGACAAATAAGCTTCCACCCATTTCGGGAGTTGAATGGGTTTATCCACTCCATACCTACTAAATATATCTTTAGTAGGTCATGTCCACTCACCTTCCACCCATTTCGGGAGTTGAATGCGTTTATCCACTCCATACCTACTAAAGATATCTTTAGTAGGTCATGTCCACTCACCTTCCACCCATTTCGGGAGTTGAATGGGTTTATCCACTCCATACCTACTAAAGATATCTTTAGTAGGTCATGTCCACTCACCTTCCACCCATTTCGGGAGTTGAATGCGTTTATCCACTCCATACCTACTAAAGATATCTTTAGTAGGTCATGTCCACTCACCTTCCACCCATTTCGGGAGTTGAATGGGTTTATCCACTGCATACCTACTAAAGATATCTTTAGTAGGTCATGTCCACTCACCTTCCACCCATTTCGGGAGTTGAATGCGTTTATCCACTCCATACCTACTAAAGATATCTTTAGTAGGTCATGTCCACTCACCTTCCACCCATTTCGGGAGTTGAATGCGTTTATCCACTCCATACCTACTAAAGATATCTTTAGTAGGTCATGGATTTATCAACTCTCCTTCCTCCCATATCGGCAGTTTAATGGATTCATCAACTTACCTTCCTTCCATTTAGGCAGTTGTCTTAGTAAATCGACCCCGATCAGCTGAACAACACGGTCACAGATATCGAAGTGGCATTTCCTGAGTCGTCTGTTATCCGTGGTCAGTCGGTCTGCCGATTTCTGAAGTTTGTCGATGTAGGTCTCCAGTTGTTCGGGGTTGTCCCAGGTTACCTGGATAAAGATATACGTGTTTAGTATATTTAAAATTTATTAAGTATAAATAGGAGCGCTTTCTTACACGCCGACCCAGTAGTGATGTATAGCTTGCCGAGCGAGTGGGATAAATAATACATGTACGAGTCGCAAGGGAAATAATGCTATATATTATGTAAAACGTAATTTTATTCTTATTATTGCCTTTCCTCCTCTCGAATTCACTGAAAATTCGCGTCTTGGTTATCCATGTTACGCGTAAACACTATGTACGGACCCACCGTGGCAATAAGCAGCAAACATTTATAGGGCATATACGTATATATTATATGCCCAACAAAGTATATCGTACATACTGGATGCAATCGGAATTAAACTGTTTTCATTGTAAAATATACGCTTATTACAGCTTATTCCGAGCAACAATTAAACTGTAACAATGTATTAATATACTATGAATCACATGCAACAGTAACCTGCTCCTTTATCTTAATATGTAAGTCATGGGGTGCCCAGTCCACCATGCTTATTTTCCCCATGGCGATGGGTTGCCAAAGCACTAGAGCCCTTCAGGCTAGTCAGTCCTCACGGCGAACGAAAGCAATGTCCTTCAAAGGGAAGGGAGGTATCACCTCCACAATGTTGTATAGTCTGATTGGAGTTGTGTTCTTTGTACTTGACACAATGAACCCGGCGTAGCACCAGCATGTACTCACATAAATCAGTACTAGTTCTACTGCTGCCCTAAATAATGAAACCTTGGGATTCCGTTTTTTTCTATTATTATAACTTTTTTTGGCAAAGCATTGCAAAGTCGTCAATGACGTACAGGTGGGATCGAACTGGTGACCTCCGGGTTGGAAGTCTGATGCTCTAACCATGGGACTAACCCTGGGGAGGCTATTCAATGCTGCCCATGCCGGTTCTCATACTTACTCAATCAGACTGAGATTTTAATATAGTTAGAGCTTCGTAGACTTAGTAATGCGCAATGGAACCATAACGTGTTGTTTTAACTCGATTCGGTAGAGTAAATCACGTTCTGTACTATATTGTTGATCCAATAGAACAATAACGCTCTAAACAAACCGAACTTGTTTAAATCCGTACGAATTTCAGGTTCTGATAAAAAGGGCACCTTTCCCACAACGCTAGGGTTGCCTAATCAAGCAAATTAGTACCACATTCGTCAGGGTGTCTGTCCCCTGTAACGACATGTACCCTGTATTGGGTTTGTTTGTCATTCAGTCACTTTGGATCGATTCATAGGGTTGGGTGAATTCTTAGCCCGCGAGTATTCTTAGCCCGCGGGTATTCTTAGCCCGCGAGTTAGTAAAGGTGCAGGTTTCATAAGCGTATTGGGGGAACCAAAACAATAAACGTTATTGTTTTGCGGGCTAAGAATGCCCACGGCTAAGAATACTCGCGGGCTAAGAATTCCTGAGATCATTCATAGCCTATTGAATACGATACAAAGATATGATACTGTTGAATACGATACAAAGACATGATACGTTGAATACGTTATTATTTATATTTATATTACAATTAACTATACAGCTTGCCAACACATTGTTACTATCATTTATATTTATAAAAATCGATTAGTAGTGGAGTTTCTGTGTTGTAATATAATAAATTAATTAAATATTATAAGAAATATATTTGGAAATGGCAATAATTACAAACATAATAAATCTCACATATTAACAATTATATTATTAAATAGCATTAATTATTAACATTATTAAATAGGATTAATTATTAACATTATTAAATAGCATTAATTATTAACATTATTAAATAGCATTAATTATTAACATTATTAAATAGGATTCCTTTATTCAGTTAATTATTAACATTATTAAATAGGATTCCTTTATTCAGTTTTCATTTATTACAAGGTTACACCGGTTCTATTGTTTTTTATCTTGACATTTGAAGTGAGTATCCATAACGAATAAGCTCAAGGCGCACAGAATAACAAAAAATGACGTCAGAAAGGCAGTGAGAGCGCCTAGTGGCCATTTAACGTCATAGACCTGAAAGCAAACCGAAACGCCAATCATTATGATGTATAACGAGCAGAAAATAACGAACAAAGCGAGGCGATTCCTTAGCAGCCGAGACACACCGACCCAAATCTTAGACCGAGATAAATAGGTTACAAACAAAAGAAGGAGCCCCAGAACAGTGTACTCGATAACTGGAATACGAATAACTTCGGTTAGCCGTAGAAAGTAGGATTCGCCAGGTTTCTGTAGGAATTTATATGAGATGAGAGTGGCGGTGGTAAAACTAAGTGGCATAATCCACCGGCATAAATGTAAGTTTCTTTTAATAAATGGAATTGTAAAGATTTGAGTGAAAGAGAAAATAAAGAAAAATCCAAAAAAGAACATTGGCCAGAAAACGATAGGGCCGCCTGTCTGATAAGCGACGATTCCAGAATGTATAGTGACCCACGATTCTAGGAAGACTCGCCAATACGGGTTGAGATGCACTCTAGTGTAAGCGAGACTACCTTGTAACATTATAGTGTAGGTGTGTACCACGCCGCCAAAATGGCCCACAGTGTTCTCCATCGGGTGGTACCAGAACGTGTAGACAGAGGCCCACATAAAGGCGTACCCATGGTAACGTCTCAGTACTCTAGTCCCGTACGCAGTAGCGGCAGTTAACGCGGGGGATGAACCCAGGAGGAAACCTCTGGATGGGTATTCCATAGCGAGAACGAATATTAGAAGCATTATAACGGAGGACTGGCTGCTCGCGATAGAAACATCCTGAGCTAACCCGTCGTAGAATAAATGAGTGTGAATTAAATGAAGACAATGGAAGATGACATTGACGGCGAATAGACGGAAGTTAAACAAACGGTAACTCCCGATGTACTTCGTCGGTGGATGCTGCGATTGAGCGCCGTACAGGATCAACCAGTTGGCTAGGAGATGGGTTGTAAACAGGGCCCATACGGAGACTCTGCTACCGATAGTGACTCGAGACGGGGGCAGCTTCCAGTAGTACCAACGGGCCTCGCGGTCCAGGCCGTGTCTGCCCACCGCTCCGGGCCCCTCGTCCAGGCTCGGTTCCGGGAGGAACCGATCTCTCGAGGTTCTACTGGCGTTGTGGACCCATCCCGAATCGGCGTCCCATCCCCGCCAACCACCCACGCTGAATATTGCGACGCATAACAGCAGTAAGTAGACAATGCCCAAACCCCAACCGAGTATGTCTTGTCGAATTCCCGATTTATAATCCATTGTTACCGGTACAAACTAATTATAATGTACTAACTAATAATTAATTAATAATAAATTAATATTTTTTAATTCTTTTATTATTTAATTAATAATAATTAATCAAGGAGATAGCTGTAAGGCTGTAATACAAATTAGCTGCATATGGTCCCTATTCCAGTCGCTTCCAATCAACTAGAAAGCCAGCAAGCTGGCTGGAAGGAGCCCGGGGGAAGAAGCCTATTAAAAGACTATTACAAATAAACCTTGTCGGTCAGCAGTAAGTAAACTAAACAATTGTCTAAACTATAAGGCGTGGGGCTAGCTGACTTTGTGGCTCGTCCCACATAATAAAAAATGAAACTTTGCTATGACAACACACCCGGTTCATTTAAATTTGCGTGATTTGCGTTTTATGCTCGCACTCCTATTTGTAAGAAATGTTAAAACTTATCTTACAGTATGCCAATGTAGTAATGGTATTAAAATATAATTAAATTAATTTACACTATTAATGCTTCAGCTAAGAAATGATGCTAATCCTATGTAATAATAATTACAAACAACTGCTATCCTGCTATGTATTGGTACATGGAAAAAAAAACAACTTCAAACACGAGCATAACTGTAACAGAAGCCGCCATGAACAGCAGGTGGTGACGTTACCAGAAAAGCGAAATATACAATTTTAATTTACTGGGCACTACTGGCCAGTACAGTTGTTACCAGTACTGCCATATACTATGTAAATGTAAATAAAATTGCACACGCAGGAAGGGATGGGACCTTTGATCTTTACATTCTACAGTGTTATCACCAACAATTTAAGACTATCATCAGACACGGCCTTCTAAACAATCCCTATTTATTTCCAATTTAGCTATTCCTCAACGACATTAAACGGATGGAACGGCAACGGGTGGAATCCATGCACGGCGAGATTTGCCATAGTAGGCCTACTTACAAATCTCGAATAATAAAGGTAACGGTAGTGTAACTGGTATTAACTATATCGACAGATAGAGCTTTTTTAAACGCTTGTAGTTTATGATTGAAAGCAAAAATAAAAATGCTAATTGAAAAAATAAACACAGCACCAACAACCCACAGTACATACAAACCACAGCACGTACCACCCACAGGCCACAGCACCTACAACCCGCATCACCTATAACACACAGCACCTACAACCCGCATCACCTTCAACCCTCAGCACCTACAACACACAGCACCTACAACCCGCATCACCTTCAACTCTCAGCACCTACACCACGGAGCCCCTACAACCCACAGCACCTACAACACACAGCACCTACACCACGCAGCCCCTACAACCCACAGCACCTACAACACACAGCACCTACAACCCGCATCACCTTCAACCCTCAGCTCCTACACCATACATCACCTACAACACACAGCACCTACAACCCGCATCACCTTCAACCCTCAGCACCTACAACCCGCATCACCTACAACCCGCATCACCTTCAACCCTCAGCACCTACACCACGCAGCACCTACAACCCGCATCACCTACAACACACAGCACCTACAACCCGCATCACCTACAACCCGCATCACCTACAACACACAGCACCTACAACCCGCATCACCTTCAACCCTCAGCACCTACAACACACAGCACCTACAACCCGCATCACCTTCAACCCTCAGCACCTACACCACGCAGCCCCTACAACCCACAGCACCTACAACACACAGCACCTACACCACGCAGCACCTACAACCCACAGCACCTACAACACACAGCACCTACAACCCGCATCACCTTCAACCCTCAGCACCTACACCACGCAGCCCCTACAACCCACAGCACCTACAACACACAGCACCTACACCACGCAGCACCTACAACCCGCATCACCTACAACACACAGCACCTACAACCCGCATCACCTACAACCCGCATCACCTACAACACACAGCACCTACAACCCGCATCACCTTCAACCCTCAGCACCTACAACACACAGCACCTACAACCCACAGAACCTACAACACACAGCACCTACACCACGCAGCACCTACAACCCACAGCACCTACAACACACAGCACCTACAACCCGCATCACCTTCAACCCTCAGCACCTACACCACGCAGCCCCTACAACCCACAGCACCTACAACACACAGCACCTACACCACGCAGCCCCTACAAGCCACAGCACCTACAACACACAGCACCTACAACCCGCATCACCTTCAACCCTCAGCACCTACACCACGCAGCCCCTACAACCCACAGCACCTACAACGCACAGCACCTACAACACACAGCACCTACACCACGCAGCCCCTACAACCCACAGCACCTACAACACACAGCACCTACACCACGCAGCACCTACAACCCGCATCACCTACAACACACAGCACCTACAACCAGCATCACCTTCAACCCTCAGCACCTACAACACACAGCACCTACAACCCGCATCACCTTCAACCCTCAGCACCTACACCACGCAGCCCCTACAACCCACAGCACCTACAACACACAGCACCTACACCACGCAGCACCTACAACCCACAGCACCTACAACACACAGCACCTACAACCCGCATCACCTTCAACCCTCAGCACCTACACCACGCAGCCCCTACAACCCACAGCACCTACAACACACAGCACCTACACCACGCAGCACCTACAACCCGCATCACCTACAACACACAGCACCTACAACCAGCATCACCTACAACCCGCATCACCTACAACACACAGCACCTACAACCCGCATCACCTTCAACCCTCAGCACCTACAACACACAGCACCTACAACCCGCATCACCTTCAACCCTCAGCACCTACACCACGCAGCCCCTACAACCCACAGCACCTACAACACACAGCACCTACACCACGCAGCACCTACAACCCACAGTACCTACAACACACAGCACCTACAACCCGCATCACCTTCAACCCTCAGCACCTACACCACGCAGCCCCTACAACCCACAGCACCTACAACACACAGCACCTACACCACGCAGCCCCTACAAGCCACAGCACCTACAACACACAGCACCTACAACCCGCATCACCTTCAACCCTCAGCACCTACACCACGCAGCCCCTACAACCCACAGCACC
Source organism: Nemertoderma westbladi (assembly GCA_032718475.1). NCBI lineage: Eukaryota > Metazoa > Xenacoelomorpha > Nemertodermatida > Nemertodermatidae > Nemertoderma > Nemertoderma westbladi. The sequence continues at coordinate 28,963 of JAUCBJ010004680.1, forward strand.
TACAACACACAGCACCTACACCACGCAGCCCCTACAAGCCACAGCACCTACAACACACAGCACCTACAACCCGCATCACCTTCAACCCTCAGCACCTACACCACGCAGCCCCTACAACGCACAGCACCTACAACACACAGCACCTACACCACGCAGCCCCTACAACCCACAGCACCTACAACACACAGCACCTACACCACGCAGCACCTACAACCCGCATCACCTACAACACACAGCACCTACAACCCGCATCACCTTCAACCCTCAGCACCTACAACACACAGCACCTACAACCCGCATCACCTTCAACCCTCAGCACCTACACCACGCAGCCCCTACAACCCACAGCACCTACAACACACAGCACCTACACCACGCAGCACCTACAACCCACAGCACCTACAACACACAGCACCTACAACCCGCATCACCTTCAACCCTCAGCACCTACAACACGCAGCCCCTACAACCCACAGCACCTACAACACACAGCACCTACACCACGCAGCCCCTACAAGCCACAGCACCTACAACACACAGCACCTACAACCCGCATCACCTTCAACCCTCAGCACCTACACCATACATCACCTACAACCCGCATCACCTTCAACTCTCAGCACCTACACCACGCAGCCCCTACAACCCACAGCACCTACAACACACAGCACCTACACCACGCAGCCCCTACAAGCCACAGCACCTACAACACACAGCACCTACAACCCGCATCACCTTCAACCCTCAGCACCTACACCATACATCACCTACAACCCGCATCACCTTCAACCCTCAGCACCTACAACACACAGCACCTACAACCCGCATCACCTTCAACACACAGCATCTACACCACGCAGCCCCTACAACCTACAGCACCTACAACACACAGCACCTACACCACGCAGCCCCTACAACCCACAGCACCTACAACACACAGCACCTACACCACGCATCCCCTACAACCTACAGCACCTACAACACACAGCACCTACACCACGCAGCCCCTACAACCCACAGCACCTACAACACACAGCACCTACACCACGCATCCCCTACAACCCACAGCACCTACAACACACAGCACCTACAACCCGCATCACCTTCAACACACAGCATCTACACCACGCAGCCCCTACAACCTACAGCACCTACAACACACAGCACCTACACCACGCAGCCCCTACAACCCACAGCACCTACAACACACAGCACCTACACCACGCAGCACCTACAACCCGCATCACCTACAACACACAGCACCTACAACCCGCATCACCTACAACCCGCATCACCTACAACACACAGCACCTACAACCCGCATCACCTTCAACCCTCAGCACCTACAACACACAGCACCTACAACCCACAGAACCTACAACACACAGCACCTACACCACGCAGCACCTACAACCCACAGCACCTACAACACACAGCACCTACAACCCGCATCACCTTCAACCCTCAGCACCTACACCACGCAGCCCCTACAACCCACAGCACCTACAACACACAGCACCTACACCACGCAGCCCCTACAAGCCACAGCACCTACAACACACAGCACCTACAACCCGCATCACCTTCAACCCTCAGCACCTACACCACGCAGCCCCTACAACCCACAGCACCTACAACGCACAGCACCTACAACACACAGCACCTACACCACGCAGCCCCTACAACCCACAGCACCTACAACACACAGCACCTACACCACGCAGCACCTACAACCCGCATCACCTACAACACACAGCACCTACAACCCGCATCACCTTCAACCCTCAGCACCTACAACACACAGCACCTACAACCCGCATCACCTTCAACCCTCAGCACCTACACCACGCAGCCCCTACAACCCACAGCACCTACAACACACAGCACCTACACCACGCAGCACCTACAACCCACAGCACCTACAACACACAGCACCTACAACCCGCATCACCTTCAACCCTCAGCACCTACACCACGCAGCCCCTACAACCCACAGCACCTACAACACACAGCACCTACACCACGCAGCACCTACAACCCGCATCACCTACAACACACAGCACCTACAACCAGCATCACCTACAACCCGCATCACCTACAACACACAGCACCTACAACCCGCATCACCTTCAACCCTCAGCACCTACAACACACAGCACCTACAACCCGCATCACCTTCAACCCTCAGCACCTACACCACGCAGCCCCTACAACCCACAGCACCTACAACACACAGCACCTACACCACGCAGCACCTACAACCCACAGTACCTACAACACACAGCACCTACAACCCGCATCACCTTCAACCCTCAGCACCTACACCACGCAGCCCCTACAACCCACAGCACCTACAACACACAGCACCTACACCACGCAGCCCCTACAAGCCACAGCACCTACAACACACAGCACCTACAACCCGCATCACCTTCAACCCTCAGCACCTACACCACGCAGCCCCTACAACCCACAGCACCTACAACACACAGCACCTACACCACGCAGCCCCTACAAGCCACAGCACCTACAACACACAGCACCTACAACCCGCATCACCTTCAACCCTCAGCACCTACACCACGCAGACCCTACAACGCACAGCACCTACAACACACAGCACCTACACCACGCAGCCCCTACAACCCACAGCACCTACAACACACAGCACCTACACCACGCAGCACCTACAACCCGCATCACCTACAACACACAGCACCTACAACCCGCATCACCTTCAACCCTCAGCACCTACAACACACAGCACCTACAACCCGCATCACCTTCAACCCTCAGCACCTACACCACGCAGCCCCTACAACGCACAGCACCTACAACACACAGCACCTACACCACGCAGCACCTACAACCCACAGCACCTACAACACACAGCACCTACAACCCGCATCACCTTCAACCCTCAGCACCTACAACACGCAGCCCCTACAACCCACAGCACCTACAACACACAGCACCTACACCACGCAGCCCCTACAAGCCACAGCACCTACAACACACAGCACCTACAACCCGCATCACCTTCAACCCTCAGCACCTACACCATACATCACCTACAACCCGCATCACCTTCAACTCTCAGCACCTACACCACGCAGCCCCTACAACCCACAGCACCTACAACACACAGCACCTACACCACGCAGCCCCTACAAGCCACAGCACCTACAACACACAGCACCTACAACCCGCATCACCTTCAACCCTCAGCACCTACACCATACATCACCTACAACCCGCATCACCTTCAACCCTCAGCACCTACAACACACAGCACCTACAACCCGCATCACCTTCAACACACAGCATCTACACCACGCAGCCCCTACAACCTACAGCACCTACAACACACAGCACCTACACCACGCAGCCCCTACAACCCACAGCACCTACAACACACAGCACCTACACCACGCATCCCCTACAACCTACAGCACCTACAACACACAGCACCTACACCACGCAGCCCCTACAACCCACAGCACCTACAACACACAGCACCTACACCACGCATCCCCTACAACCCACAGCACCTACAACACACAGCACCTACAACCCGCATCACCTTCAACACACAGCATCTACACCACGCAGCCCCTACAACCTACAGCACCTACAACACACAGCACCTACACCACGCAGCCCCTACAACCCACAGCACCTACAACACACAGCACCTACACCACGCATCCCCTACAACCCACAGCACCTACAACACACAGCACCTACAACCCGCATCACCTTCAACCCTCAGCACCTACAGCACACAGCACCTACACCACGCATCCCCTACAACCCACAGCACCTACAACACACAGCACCTACAACCCGCATCACCTTTAACCCTCAGTACCTACACCACGCAGCCCCTACAACCCACAGCACCTACAACACACAGCACCTACACCACACAGCCCCTACAACCCACAGCTCCTACAACACACAGCACCTACACCACGCATCCCCTACAACCCACAGCACCTACAACACACAGCACCTACACCACGCAGCCCCTACAACCCACAGCACCTACAACACACAGCACCTACACCACGCATCCCCTACAACCCACAGCACCTACAACACACAGCACCTACAACCCGCATCACCTTCAACCCTCAGCACCTACAGCACACAGCACCTACACCACGCATCCCCTACAACCCACAGCACCTACAACACACAGCACCTACAACCCGCATCACCTTTAACCCTCAGTACCTACACCACGCAGCCCCTACAACCCACGGCACCTACAACACACAGCACCTACACCACACAGCCCCTACAACCCACAGCACCTACAACACACAGCACCTACACCACGCATCCCCTACAACCCACAGCACCTACAACACACAGCACCTACAACCCGCATCACCTTCAACCATCAGCACCTACAACACACAGCACCTACACCACGCATCCCCTACAACCCACAGCACATACAACACACAGCACCTACAACCCGCATCACCTTCAACCCTCAGCACCTACAACACACAGCACCTACACCACGCAGCCCCTACAACCCACAGCACCTACAACACACAGCACCTACAACCCCCATCACCTTCAACCATCAGCACCTACAACCCGCATCACCTACAACCCGCATCACCTTCAACCCTCAGCACCTACAACACACAGCACCTACACCACGCATCCCCTACAACCCACAGCACCTACAACACACAGCACCTACAACCCCCATCACCTTCAACCATCAGCACCTACAAGCTACAACACACAGCACTTACAACCCACAACACAAGACATAGAGCACCTACAATTTTTAACACAAAACTTTTATTTAACTTTTTTTAGACCAATTTTAAACTTTATCTTAAACTTTATCACTGACCAGATAATAAATCATGCATATATATAATGATGAGTTCACTAACTAAATTGTCTAATAATATACTGAGAGCCAGAGTGGGTATTAGATATTGCCTTAACCACAGGGGTTAATAACCATGGCTTTGTGAATTAAGCCCCAGGTAGTATAATAGATTCCACCTGAAATAAACGGTTTGTCTGGCAGTTCGAGAGTAGTAGAGGGTGCAACAAGTGGTTTGTCTGGTAGTTTGAGGGTAGTAGAGGGTGCAACAAGTGGTTTGTCTGGTAGTTTGAGGGTACAATAAACGGTTTGTCTGGCTGATTCGGAATATTCTTTATCATCACCATCTTTATAGTCTACTTGCAAGCAATAAATAACCAGAAACATCTGTATCTTCTATCTTCAAGTGACTTTAAAAAATCTTTAAAGTTGACAAATTATCGTCGTCTTGTACTTTCAGAATAAGGCAGGCCTAAAATTGTGACAAGATAAAATGTTATATTATATTATATATATTTAATTCACCGTCTCTCACCATAATTCATTTTTATTAGTGATGTGATCCCATTGAATGGTCTGGTCAGTGGAAGTGAACTGCCAGACTAACCGTTTATTGCACCCTCTAACTAACTGCCAGACAAACCGTTTATGCACCCTCTAACTGCCAGACTAACCGTTTAACAAACCTCTAACTCCCAGACAAACCGTTTATGCACCCTCTAACTCCCAGACAAACCGTTTATGCACCCTCTAACTGCCAGACAAACCGTTTATTGCACACTCTAACTGCTAGACAAACCGTTTATGCACCCTCTAACTGCCAGACTAACCGTTTAACAAACCTCTAACTCCCAGAAAAACCGTTTATGCACCCTCTAACTCCCAGACAAACCGTTTATGCACCCTCTAACTGCCAGACAAACCGTTTATTGCACACTCTAACTGCCCGACAAACCGTTTATGCACCCTCTAACTGCCAGACAAACCGTTTATTGCACCCTCTAACTGCCAGACAAACCGTTTATGCACCCTCTAACTCCCAGACAAACCGTTTATGCACCATCTAACTGCCAGACTAACCGTTTAACAAACCTCTAACTCCCAGACAAACCGTTTATGCACCCTCTAACTCCCAGACAAACCGTTTATGCACCATCTAAATGCCAGACTAACCGTTTAACAAACCTCTAACTCCCAGACTTTAAATTAGACCAAATTTTAATGAAATAGCTTGAAATTTGAAACAGAGATAGTTTCACCTCCCTCCTCCTTGCTGGGTGAGCCAGAATTTTTATTTTTGCCTTCATTCTTTAGCTACAAGCGTTTGAAAAAAGTGTCTCCGGTGATATTGCGCCAGTTACACTCCAGTTATTCTTCAACCGTATAGTGATTTGTTGGTACTGATAGAAAGCTGACCGTACAAGGATTCCAAATAATTATGTATCACAATCTGAATTTCGTCGTAAAACAGCAGAGATATGAGCATTCTAAAGTTGCATGGTTTTACACCTGCACAAGGATATTTTATTATATTAAAAAAATCCACCATATTCTAGAACATGTTGTTTATCCCATACGTAGCTGGGCAACAATGTAGTAACTCTGTAATCATACTATTGCGTAGCTATTGGTACATAAACAAAGTGTTCTAGAATAGGGATTATTAATTAAATAGAATAAAATAGCCTCGCGCAGATGCGAAATCATTTAACATTTGAACGCTCATATCTCAGCTATTATCTCAGCTTTCTGTTTACGTTACTGAGATACATTTAATAATGTTTATTTCAATTCCAGTAATAAAAATATAATATAAATAAATATTAATGGTATATTAATACCCCCCCCCCCCCCCCCCCCCGACCCCCCCTCATAAAATTTCACGCCCCATTATTATTCTAGCACTCCACAATGAAACCCTTTTAGAAATGTTTGATTGCTACACACACCACGGGTAACTGTAACTGCTCAATAAAAAAAATAATTGTAAAGGCGAAAGTATTTTATTTAATATTAGGGTGTTATTTAGCCGAGTTAAGTAAACATCTGAAAATAAAGCTCCCGGGTAAAATAACTGGTTAATAATATAGTAATAGATACGTTATTAGAGTTAGTTAGAGATTGTATGAGATTGCGGAATTAGAGTTAGTTAGAGATTGTATGAGATTGCGGAATTAGAGTTAGTTAGAGATTGTATGAGATTGCGGAATTAGAGTTAGTTAGAGATTGTATGAGATTGTGGAATTAGAGATTGTATGAGATTGCGGAATTAGAGTTAGTTAGAGATTGTATGAGATTGCGGAATTAGAGTTAGTTAGAGATTGTATGAGATTGTGGAATTAGAGATTGTATGAGATTGCGGAATTAGAGTTAGTTAGAGATTGTATGAGATTGCGGAATTAGAGTTAGTTAGAGATTGTATGAGATTGTGGAATTAGAGTTAGTTAGAGATTGCATGAGGTTGCGGAATTAGAGTTAGTTTGAGATTGTATGAGATTGCGGAATTAGAGTTAGTTAGAGATTGTATGAGATTGCGGAATTAGAGTTAGTTAGAAATTGTATGAGATTGCGGAATTAGAGTTAGTTAGAGATTGTATGAGATTGCGGAATTAGAGTTAGTTAGAGATTGCATGAGGTTGCGGAATTAGAGTTAGTTTGAGATTGTATGAGATTGCCGAATTAGAGATTGTATGAGATTGCGGAATTAGAGTTAGTTAGAGATTGTATGAGAATGCGGAATTAGAGTTAGTTAGAGATTGTATGAGATTGTGGAATTAGAGTTAGTTAGAGATTGTATGAGGTTGCGGAATTAGAGTTAGTTAGAGATTGCATGAGGTTGCGGAATTAGAGTTCGTTAGAGATTGTATGAGATTGCGGAATTAGAGTTAGTTAGAGATTGTATGAGATTGTGGAATTCGAGTTAGTTAGAGATTGTATGAGATTGCGGAATTAGAGTTAGTTAGAGATTGTATGAGATTGCGGAATTAGAGTTCGTTAGAGATTGTATGAGATTGCGGAATTAGAGTTAGTTAGAGATTGTATGAGATTGTGGAATTAGAGTTAGTTAGAGATTGTATGAGATTGCGGAATTAGAGTTAGTTAGAGATTGTATGAGATTGCGGAATTAGAGTTAGTTAGAGATTGTATGAGATTGCGGAATTAGAGTTAGTTAGAGATTGTATGAGATTGTGGAATTAGAGTTAGTTAGAGATTGTATGAGATTGCGGAATTAGAGTTAGTTAGAGATTGTATGAGATTGCGGAATTAGAGTTCGTTAGAGATTGTATGAGATTGCGGAATTAGAGTTCGTTAGAGATTGTATGAGATTGCGGAATTAGAGTTAGTTAGAGATTGTATGAGATTGCGGAATTAGAGATTGTATGAGATTGCGGAATTAGAGTTAGTTAGAGATTGTATGAGATTGTGGAATTAGAGTTAGTTAGAGATTGTATGAGATTGCGGAATTAGAGTTAGTTAGAGATTGTATGAGATTGCGGAATTAGAGTTCGTTAGAGATTGTATGAGATTGCGGAATTAGAGTTAGTTAGAGATTGTATGAGATTGTGGAATTAGAGTTAGTTAGAGATTGTATGAGATTGCGGAATTAGAGTTAGTTAGAGATTGTATGAGATTGCGGAATTAGAGTTCGTTAGAGATTGTATGAGATTGCGGAATTAGAGTTAGTTAGAGATTGTATGAGATTGCGGAATTAGAGATTGTATGAGATTGCGGAATTAGAGTTAGTTAGAGATTGTATGAGATTGCGGAATTAGAGATTGTATGAGATTGCGGAATTAGAGTTAGTTAGAGATTGTATGAGATTGCGGAATTAGAGTTAGTTAGAGATTGTATGAGATTGCGGAATTAGAGTTAGTTAGAGATTGCATGAGATTGCGGAATTAGAGTTAGTTAGAGATTGTATGAGATTGCAGAATTAGAGATTGTATGAGATTGCGGAATTAGAGTTAGTTAGAGATTGTATGAGATTGCGGAATTAGAGTTAGTTAGAGATTGTATGAGATTGCGGAATTAGAGTTAGTTAGAGATTGTATGAGATTGCCGAATTAGAGATAGTTAGAGATTGTATGAGATTGCGGAATTCGAGTTAGTTAGAGCTTGTATGAGATTGCGGAATTCGAGTTAGTTAGAGATTGTATGAGATTGCGGAATTTCGAGTTAGTTAGAGATTGTATGAGATTGCGGAATTTCGAGTTAGTTAGAGATTGTATGAGATTGCGGAATTAGAGTTAGTTAGAGATTGTATGAGATTGCGGAATTAGAGTTAGTTAGAGATTGTATGAGATTGTGGAAAATGTCCAGTGTATCTTAGACATAATCATTTCCGCAGCTGCAATCTCCGCAATTTTACGCTCAGGTGACAAACGGTAGATGTATATTCTAATTGGATTACCGTTTTATTTGCTTAAGTGCAACCTGTAGTGATATTCCGTGGATATACAACCCACCTGTACTTTGTCACCATAGAGAGAGATACTCCATATACAACCCACCTGTACTTTGTCACCATAGAGATACTCCATATACAACCCACCTGTACTTTGTCACCATGGAGATACTCCATATACAACCCACCTGTACTTTGTCACCATAGAGATACTCCATATACAACCCACCTGTACTTTGTCACCATAGAGATACTCCATATACAACCCACCTGTACTTTGTCACCATGGAGATACTCCATATACAACCCACCTGTACTTTGTCACCATGGAGATACTCCATATACAACCCACCTGTACTTTGTCACCATAGAGATACTCCATATACAACCCACCTGTACTTTGTCACCATAGAGATACTCCATATACAACCCACCTGTACTTTGTCACCATGGAGATACTCCATATACAACCCACCTGTACTTTGTCACCATGGAGATACTCCATATACAACCCACCTGTACTTTGTCACCATAGAGAGAGATACTCCATATACAACCCACCTGTACTTTGTCACCATAGAGATACTCCATATACAACCCACCTGTACTTTGTCACCATGGAGATACTCCATATACAACCCACCTGTACTTTGTCACCATAGAGATACTCCATATACAACCCACCTGTACTTTGTCACCATGGAGATACTCCATATACAACCCACCTGTACTTTGTCACCATAGAGATACTCCATATACAACCCACCTGTACTTTGTCACCATGGAGATACTCCATATACAACCCACCTGTACTTTGTCACCATGGAGATACTCCATATACAACCCACCTGTACTTTGTCACCATAGAGATACTCCATATACAACCCACCTGTACTTTGTCACCATGGAGATACTCCATATACAACCCACCTGTACTTTGTCACCATAGAGATACTCCATATACAACCCACCTGTACTTTGTCACCATAGAGATACTCCATATACAACCCACCTGTACTTTGTCACCATGGAGATACTCCATATACAACCCACCTGTACTTTGTCACCATAGAGATACTCCATATACAACCCACCTGTACTTTGTCACCATGGAGATACTCCATATACAACCCACCTGTACTTTGTCACCATGGAGATACTCCATATACAACCCACCTGTACTTTGTCACCATAGAGATACTCCATATACAACCCACCTGTACTTTGTCACCATAGAGATACTCCATATACAACCCACCTGTACTTTGTCACCATGGAGATACTCCATATACAACCCACCTGTACTTTGTCACCATGGAGATACTCCATATACAACCCACCTGTACTTTGTCACCATAGAGATACTCCATATACAACCCACCTGTACTTTGTCACCATGGAGATACTCCATATACAACCCACCTGTACTTTGTCACCATGGAGATACTCCATATACAACCCACCTGTACTTTGTCACCATGGAGATACTCCATATACAACCCACCTGTACTTTGTCACCATGGAGATACTCCATATACAACCCACCTGTACTTTGTCACCATAGAGATACTCCATATACAACCCACCTGTACTTTGTCACCATAGAGATACTCCATATACAACCCACCTGTACTTTGTCACCATAGAGATACTCCATATACAACCCACCTGTACTTTGTCACCATGGAGATACTCCATATACAACCCACCTGTACTTTGTCACCATGGAGATACTCCATATACAACCCACCTGTACTTTGTCACCATGGAGATACTCCATATACAACCCACCTGTACTTTGTCACCATAGAGATACTCCATATACAACCCACCTGTACTTTGTCACCATAGAGATACTCCATACACAACCCACCTGTACTTTGTCACCATGGAGATACTCCATATACAACCCACCTGTACTTTGTCACCATGGAGATACTCCATATACAACCCACCTGTACTTTGTCACCATGGAGATACTCCATATACAACCCACCTGTACTTTGTCACCATGGAGATACTCCATATACAACCCACCTGTACTTTGTCACCATGGAGATACTCCATATACAACCCACCTGTACTTTGTCACCATAGAGATACTCCATATACAACCCACCTGTACTTTGTCACCATGGAGATACTCCATATACAACCCACCTGTACTTTGTCACCATGGAGATACTCCATATACAACCCACCTGTACTTTGTCACCATAGAGATACTCCATATACAACCCACCTGTACTTTGTCACCATGGAGATACTCCATATACAACCCACCTGTACTTTGTCACCATGGAGATACTCCATATACAACCCACCTGTACTTTGTCACCATAGAGATACTCCATATACAACCCACCTGTACTTTGTCACCATAGAGATACTCCATATACAACCCACCTGTACTTTGTCACCATAGAGATACTCCATATACAACCCACCTGTACTTTGTCACCATGGAGATACTCCATATACAACCCACCTGTACTTTGTCACCATAGAGAGAGATACTCCATATACAACCCACCTGTACTTTGTCACCATAGAGATACTCCATATACAACCCACCTGTACTTTGTCACCATGGAGATACTCCATATACAACCCACCTGTACTTTGTCACCATAGAGAGAGATACTCCATATACAACCCACCTGTACTTTGTCACCATAGAGAGAGATACTCCATATACAACCCACCTGTACTTTGTCACCATAGAGATACTCCATACACAACCCACCTGTACTTTGTCACCATAGAGAGAGATACTCCATATACAACCCACCTGTACTTTGTCACCATAGAGATACTCCATATACAACCCACCTGTACTTTGTCACCATAGAGATACTCCATATACAACCCACCTGTACTTTGTCACCATAGAGAGAGATACTCCATATACAACCCACCTGTACTTTGTCACCATAGAGATACTCCATATACAACCCACCTGTACTTTGTCACCATAGAGATACTCCATATACAACCCACCTGTACTTTGTCACCATAGAGATACTCCATATACAACCCACCTGTACTTTGTCACCATAGAGAGAGATACTCCATATACAACCCACCTGTACTTTGTCACCATAGAGATACTCCATATACAACCCACCTGTACTTTGTCACCATAGAGATACTCCATATACAACCCACCTGTACTTTGTCACCATAGAGATACTCCATATACAACCCACCTGTACTTTGTCACCATAGAGAGAGATACTCCATATACAACCCACCTGTACTTTGTCACCATAGAGATACTCCATATACAACCCACCTGTACTTTGTCACCATAGAGATACTCCATATACAACCCACCTGTACTTTATCACCATAGAGATACTCCATATACAACCCACCTGTACTTTATCACCATAGAGATACTCCATACACAACCCACCTGTACTTTGTCACCATAGAGATACTCCATATACAACCCACCTGTACTTTGTCACCATAGAGAGAGATACTCCATATACAACCCACCTGTACTTTGTCACCATAGAGATACTCCATACACAACCCACCTGTACTTTATCACCATAGAGATACTCCATACACAACCCACCTGTACTTTGTCACCATAGAGATACTCCATATACAACCCACCTGTACTTTGTCACCATAGAGAGAGATACTCCATATACAACCCACCTGTACTTTGTCACCATAGAGAGAGATACTCCATACACAACCCACTGTACTTTATCACCATAGAGATACTCCATACACAACCCACCTGTACTTTGTCACCATAGAGATACTCCATATACAACCCACCTGTACTTTGTCACCATGGAGATACTCCATATACAACCCACCTGTACTTTGTCACCATAGAGATACTCCATACACAACCCACCTGTACTTTGTCACCATAGAGATACTCCATACACAACCCACCTGTACTTTGTCACCATAGAGATACTCCATATACAACCCACCTGTACTTTGTCACCATAGAGAGAGATACTCCATATACAACCCACCTGTACTTTATCACCATAGAGATACTCCATACACAACCCACCTGTACTTTATCACCATAGAGATACTCCATACACAACCCACCTGTACTTTGTCACCATAGAGATACTCCATATACAACCCACCTGTACTTTGTCACCATAGAGAGAGATACTCCATACACAACCCACCTGTACTTTATCACCATAGAGATACTCCATACACAACCCACCTGTACTTTATCACCATAGAGATACTCCATACACAACCCACCTGTACTTTGTCACCATAGAGATACTCCATATACAACCCACCTGTACTTTGTCACCATAGAGAGAGATACTCCATATACAACCCACCTGTACTTTATCACCATAGAGAGAGATACTCCATATACAACCCACCTGTACTTTATCACCATAGAGAGAGATACTCCATATACAACCCACCTGTACTTTATCACCATAGAGAGAGATACTCCATATACAACCCACCTGTACTTTATCACCATAGAGAGAGATACTCCATACACAACCCACCTGTACTTTGTCACCATAGAGATACTCCATATACAACCCACCTGTACTTTGTCACCATAGAGAGAGATACTCCATATACAACCCACCTGTACTTTATCACCATAGAGATACTCCATATACAACCCACCCGTACTTTGTCACCATGGAGATACTCCATATACAACCCACCTGTACTTTGTCACCATGGAGATACTCCATATACAACCCACCTGTACTTTGTCACCATGGAGATACTCCATATACAACCCACCCGTACTTTGTCACCATGGAGATACTCCATATACAACCCACCTGTACTTTGTCACCATGGAGATACTCCATATACAACCCACCTGTACTTTATCACCATAGAGATACTCCATATACAACCCACCTGTACTTTGTCACCATGGAGATACTCCATATACAACCCACCCGTACTTTGTCACCATGGAGATACTCCATATACAACCCACCTGTACTTTGTCACCATGGAGATACTCCATATACAACCCACCTGTACTTTATCACCATAGAGATACTCCATATACAACCCACCCGTACTTTGTCACCATGGAGATACTCCATATACAACCCACCTGTACTTTGTCACCATGGAGATACTCCATATACAACCCACCTGTACTTTGTCACCATGGAGATACTCCATATACAACCCACCCGTACTTTGTCACCATGGAGATACTCCATATACAACCCACCCGTACTTTGTCACCATGGAGATACTCCATATACAACCCACCTGTACTTTGTCACCATGGAGATACTCCATATACAACCCACCTGTACTTTGTCACCATAGAGAGAGATACTCCATATACAACCCACTGTACTTTATCACCATAGAGATACTCCATATACAACCCACCTGTACTTTATCACCATAGAGATACTCCATACACAACCCACCTGTACTTTGTCACCATAGAGATACTCCATATACAACCCACCTGTACTTTGTCACCATGGAGATACTCCATATACAACCCACCTGTACTTTGTCACCATAGAGATACTCCATACACAACCCACCTGTACTTTATCACCATAGAGATACTCCATATACAACCCACTGTACTTTATCACCATAGAGATACTCCATATACAACCCACCTGTACTTTGTCACCATGGAGATACTCCATATACAACCCACCCGTACTTTGTCACCATGGAGATACTCCATATACAACCCACCCGTACTTTGTCACCATGGAGATACTCCATATACAACCCACCTGTACTTTGTCACCATGGAGATACTCCATATACAACCCACCTGTACTTTGTCACCATAGAGAGAGATACTCCATATACAACCCACTGTACTTTATCACGATAGAGATACTCCATATACAACCCACCTGTACTTTATCACCATAGAGATACTCCATACACAACCCACCTGTACTTTGTCACCATAGAGATACTCCATATACAACCCACCTGTACTTTGTCACCATGGAGATACTCCATATACAACCCACCTGTACTTTGTCACCATAGAGATACTCCATACACAACCCACCTGTACTTTATCACCATAGAGATACTCCATATACAACCCACCTGTACTTTGTCACCATGGAGATACTCCGTATACAACCCACCGTTACTTTGTCACCATAGAGATACTCCATACACAACCCACCTGTACTTTGTCACCATGGAGATACTCCATATACAACCCACTGTACTTTGTCACCATGGAGATACTCCATATACAACCCACCTGTACTTTGTCACCATAGAGATACTCCATACACAACCCACCTGTACTTTATCACCATAGAGATACTCCATATACAACCCACCTGTACTTTGTCACCATGGAGATACTCCGTATACAACCCACCGTTACTTTGTCACCATAGAGAGAGATACTCCATACACAACCCACCTGTACTTTGTCACCATGGAGATACTCCATATACAACCCACCTGTACTTTGTCACCATAGAGATACTCCATACACAACCCACCTGTACTTTATCACCATGGAGATACTCCATATACAACCCACCTGTACTTTGTCACCATAGAGATACTCCATATACAACCCACCTGTACTTTGTCACCATGGAGATACTCCGTATACAACCCACCGTTACTTTGTCACCATAGAGAGAGATACTCCATACACAACCCACCTGTACTTTGTCACCATGGAGATACTCCATATACAACCCACCTGTACTTTGTCACCATAGAGATACTCCATATACAACCCACTGTACTTTGTCACCATGGAGATACTCCATACACAACCCACCTGTACTTTGTCACCATAGAGATACTCCATATACAACCCACCTGTACTTTGTCACCATGGAGATACTCCGTATACAACCCACCGTTACTTTGTCACCATAGAGAGAGATACTCCATACACAACCCACCTGTACTTTGTCACCATGGAGATACTCCATATACAACCCACCTGTACTTTGTCACCATAGAGATACTCCATACACAACCCACCTGTACTTTATCACCATGGAGATACTCCATATACAACCCACCTGTACTTTGTCACCATAGAGATACTCCATATACAACCCACTGTACTTTGTCACCATGGAGATACTCCATACACAACCCACCTGTACTTTGTCACCATGGAGATACTCCATATACAACCCACCTGCACTTTGTCACCATAGAGATACTCCATATACAACCCACCTGTACTTTGTCACCATAGAGATACTCCATATACAACCCACCTGTACTTTGTCACCATGGAGATACTCCATATACAACCCACCTGTACTTTGTCACCATAGAGATACTCCATATACAACCCACCTGTACTTTGTCACCATAGAGATACTCCATATACAACCCACCTGTACTTTGTCACCATGGAGATACTCCATATACAACCCACCTGTACTTTGTCACCATAGAGATACTCCATATACAACCCACCTGTACTTTGTCACCATAGAGATACTCCATATACAACCCACCTGTACTTTGTCACCATAGAGATACTCCATATACAACCCACCTGTACTTTGTCACCATGGAGATACTCCATATACAACCCACCTGTACTTTGTCACCATAGAGATACTCCATATACAACCCACCTGTACTTTGTCACCATGGAGATACTCCATACACAACCCACCTGTACTTTATCACCATAGAGATACTCCATATACAACCCACTGTACTTTATCACCATAGAGATACTCCATACACAACCCACCTGTACTTTGTCACCATGGAGATACTCCATATACAACCCACCTGTACTTTGTCACCATAGAGATACTCCATATACAACCCACCTGTACTTTGTCACCATAGAGATACTCCATATACAACCCACCTGTACTTTATCACCATAGAGATACTACATATACAACCCACTGTACTTTGTCACCATAGAGATACTCCATACACAACCCACCTGTACTTTGTCACCATGGAGATACTCCATATACAACCCACCTGTACTTTGTCACCATAGAGAGAGATACTCCATACACAACCCACCTGTACTTTATCACCATAGAGATACTCCATACACAACCCACCTGTACTTTGTCACCATGGAGATACTCCATATACAACCCACCTGTAATTTGTCACCATAGAGATACTCCATACACAACCCACCTGTACTTTATCACCATGGAGATACTCCATATACAACCCACTGTACTTTATCACCATAGAGATACTCCATACACAACCCACCTGTACTTTGTCACCATAGAGATACTCCATATACAACCCACCTGTACTTTGTCACCATAGAGAGAGATACTCCATACACAACCCACCTGTACTTTATCACCATAGAGATACTCCATACACAACCCACCTGTACTTTGTCACCATGGAGATACTCCATATACAACCCACCTGTAATTTGTCACCATAGAGATACTCCATACACAACCCACCTGTACTTTATCACCATGGAGATACTCCATATACAACCCACTGTACTTTATCACCATAGAGATACTCCATATACAACCCACCTGTACTTTGTCACCATAGAGATACTCCATATACAACCCACCTGTACTTTGTCACCATAGAGATACTCCATATACAACCCACCTGTACTTTATCACCATAGAGATACTCCATACACAACCCACCTGTAATTTGTCACCATAGAGATACTCCATATACAACCCACCTGTACTTTATCACCATGGAGATACTCCATATACAACCCACTGTACTTTATCACCATAGAGATACTCCATATACAACCCACTGTACTTTATCACCATAGAGATACTCCATACACAACCCACCTGTAATTTGTCACCATAGAGATACTCCATACACAACCCACCTGTACTTTATCACCATGGAGATACTCCATATACAACCCACTGTACTTTATCACCATAGAGATACTCCATACACAACCCACCTGTACTTTGTCACCATAGAGATACTCCATATACAACCCACCTGTACTTTGTCACCATAGAGAGAGATACTCCATACACAACCCACCTGTACTTTATCACCATAGAGATACTCCATACACAACCCACCTGTACTTTGTCACCATGGAGATACTCCATATACAACCCACCTGTAATTTGTCACCATAGAGATACTCCATACACAACCCACCTGTACTTTATCACCATGGAGATACTCCATATACAACCCACTGTACTTTATCACCATAGAGATACTCCATACACAACCCACCTGTACTTTGTCACCATAGAGATACTCCATATACAACCCACCTGTACTTTGTCACCATAGAGATACTCCATATACAACCCACCTGTACTTTATCACCATAGAGATACTCCATACACAACCCACCTGTAATTTGTCACCATAGAGATACTCCATACACAACCCACCTGTACTTTATCACCATGGAGATACTCCATATACAACCCACTGTACTTTATCACCATAGAGATACTCCATACACAACCCACCTGTAATTTGTCACCATAGAGATACTCCATACACAACCCACCTGTACTTTATCACCATGGAGATACTCCATATACAACCCACCTGTACTTTATCACCATAGAGATACTCCATATACAACCCACCTGTACTTTGTCACCATAGAGATACTCCATACACAACCCACCTGTACTTTGTCACCATAGAGATACTCCATACACAACCCACCTGTAATTTGTCACCATAGAGATACTCCATACACAACCCACCTGTACTTTATCACCATGGAGATACTCCATATACAACCCACCTGTACTTTATCACCATAGAGATACTCCATACACAACCCACCTGTAATTTGTCACCATAGAGATACTCCATACACAACCCACCTGTACTTTATCACCATGGAGATACTCCATATACAACCCACCTGTACTTTGTCACCATAGAGATACTCCATATACAACCCACCTGTACTTTATCACCATGGAGATACTCCATATACAACCCACTGTACTTTATCACCATAGAGATACTCCATACACAACCCACCTGTACTTTGTCACCATAGAGATACTCCATACACAACCCACCTGTACTTTGTCACCATAGAGATACTCCATATACAACCCACCTGTACTTTGTCACCATAGAGATACTCCATATACAACCCACCTGTACTTTATCACCATGGAGATACTCCATATACAACCCACTGTACTTTATCACCATAGAGATACTCCATACACAACCCACCTGTACTTTGTCACCATAGAGATACTCCATATACAACCCACCTGTACTTTGTCACCATAGAGAGAGATACTCCATACACAACCCACCTGTACTTTATCACCATAGAGATACTCCATACACAACCCACCTGTACTTTATCACCATAGAGATACTCCATACACAACCCACCTGTACTTTATCACCATAGAGATACTCCATACACAACCCACCTGTACTTTATCACCATAGAGATACTCCATACACAACCCACCTGTACTTTATCACCATAGAGATACTCCATACACAACCCACCTGTACTTTGTCACCATAGAGATACTCCATATACAACCCACCTGTACTTTGTCACCATAGAGAGATACTCCATACACAACCCACCTGTACTTTATCACCATAGAGATACTCCATACACAACCCACCTGTACTTTATCACCATAGAGATACTCCATACACAACCCACCTGTACTTTATCACCATAGAGATACTCCATACACAACCCACCTGTACTTTATCACCATAGAGATACTCCATACACAACCCACCTGTACTTTATCACCATAGAGATACTCCATACACAACCCACCTGTACTTTATCACCATAGAGATACTCCATACACAACCCACCTGTACTTTGTCACCATAGAGATACTCCATATACAACCCACCTGTACTTTGTCACCATAGAGAGATACTCCATACACAACCCACCTGTACTTTATCACCATAGAGATACTCCATACACAACCCACCTGTACTTTGTCACCATAGAGATACTCCATATACAACCCACCTGTACTTTGTCACCATGGAGATACTCCATATACAACCCACCTGTACTTTGTCACCATAGAGATACTCCATATACAACCCACCTGTACTTTGTCACCATAGAGATACTCCATATACAACCCACCTGTACTTTGTCACCATGGAGATACTCCATATACAACCCACCTGTACTTTGTCACCATAGAGATACTCCATATACAACCCACCTGTACTTTGTCACCATAGAGATACTCCATATACAACCCACCTGTACTTTGTCACCATAGAGATACTCCATATACAACCCACCTGTACTTTGTCACCATGGAGATACTCCATATACAACCCACCTGTACTTTGTCACCATAGAGATACTCCATATACAACCCACCTGTACTTTGTCACCATAGAGATACTCCATATACAACCCACCTGTACTTTGTCACCATAGAGATACTCCATATACAACCCACCTGTACTTTGTCACCATAGAGATACTCCATATACAACCCACCTGTACTTTGTCACCATAGAGATACTCCATATACAACCCACTGTACTTTGTCACCATAGAGATACTCCATACACAACCCACCTGTACTTTGTCACCATGGAGATACTCCATACACAACCCACCTGTACTTTATCACCATAGAGATACTCCATATACAACCCACTGTACTTTGTCACCATAGAGATACTCCATATACAACCCACCTGTACTTTGTCACCATAGAGATACTCCATACACAACCCACCTGTACTTTATCACCATAGAGATACTCCATATACAACCCACCTGTACTTTGTCACCATAGAGATACTCCATATACAACCCACCTGTACTTTGTCACCATAGAGATACTCCATATACAACCCACCTGTACTTTGTCACCATAGAGATACTCCATATACAACCCACTGTACTTTGTCACCATAGAGATACTCCATACACAACCCACCTGTACTTTGTCACCATGGAGATACTCCATACACAACCCACCTGTACTTTATCACCATAGAGATACTCCATATACAACCCACTGTACTTTGTCACCATAGAGATACTCCATATACAACCCACCTGTACTTTGTCACCATAGAGATACTCCATACACAACCCACCTGTACTTTGTCACCATAGAGATACTCCATATACAACCCACCTGTACTTTGTCACCATAGAGATACTCCATATACAACCCACTGTACTTTGTCACCATAGAGATACTCCATACACAACCCACCTGTACTTTGTCACCATAGGAGATACTCCATACACAACCCACCTGTACTTTATCACCATAGAGATACTCCATATACAACCCACTGTACTTTGTCACCATAGAGATACTCCATATACAACCCACCTGTACTTTGTCACCATAGAGATACTCCATACACAACCCACCTGTACTTTATCACCATAGAGATACTCCATATACAACCCACCTGTACTTTGTCACCATAGAGATACTCCATACACAACCCACCTGTACTTTATCACCATAGAGATACTCCATATACAACCCACCTGTACTTTATCACCATAGAGATACTCCATATACAACCCACCTGTACTTTGTCACCATAGAGATACTCCATATACAACCCACTGTACTTTGTCACCATAGAGATACTCCATACACAACCCACCTGTACTTTGTCACCATGGAGATACTCCATACACAACCCACCTGTACTTTATCACCATAGAGATACTCCATATACAACCCACCTGTACTTTGTCACCATAGAGATACTCCATATACAACCCACCTGTACTTTGTCACCATAGAGATACTCCATACACAACCCACCTGTACTTTATCACCATAGAGATACTCCATATACAACCCACCTGTACTTTGTCACCATAGAGATACTCCATACACAACCCACCTGTACTTTATCACCATAGAGATACTCCATATACAACCCACTGTACTTTGTCACCATAGAGATACTCCATATACAACCCACCTGTACTTTGTCACCATAGAGATACTCCATATACAACCCACTGTACTTTGTCACCATAGAGATACTCCATATACAACCCACCTGTACTTTGTCACCATAGAGATACTCCATACACAACCCACCTGTACTTTATCACCATAGAGATACTCCATATACAACCCACCTGTACTTTGTCACCATAGAGATACTCCATACACAACCCACCTGTACTTTATCACCATAGAGATACTCCATATACAACCCACTGTACTTTGTCACCATAGAGATACTCCATATACAACCCACCTGTACTTTATCACCATAGAGATACTCCATACACAACCCACCTGTACTTTGTCACCATAGAGATACTCCATATACAACCCACCTGTACTTTGTCACCATAGAGATACTCCATATACAACCCACTGTACTTTGTCACCATAGAGATACTCCATATACAACCCACCTGTACTTTATCACCATAGAGATACTCCATATACAACCCACCTGTACTTTGTCACCATAGAGATACTCCATATACAACCCACCTGTACTTTGTCACCATAGAGATACTCCATATACAACCCACCTGTACTTTGTCACCATAGAGATACTCCATATACAACCCACCTGTACTTTATCACCATAGAGATACTCCATATACAACCCACCTGTACTTTGTCACCATAGAGATACTCCATATACAACCCACCTGTACTTTGTCACCATAGAGATACTCCATATACAACCCACCTGTACTTTGTCACCATAGAGATACTCCATATACAACCCACTGTACTTTGTCACCATAGAGATACTCCATATACAACCCACCTGTACTTTGTCACCATAGAGATACTCCATATACAACCCACCTGTACTTTGTCACCATAGAGATACTCCATATACAACCCACCTGTACTTTGTCACCATAGAGATACTCCATATACAACCCACCTGTACTTTGTCACCATAGAGATACTCCATATACAACCCACCTGTACTTTATCACCATAGAGATACTCCATATACAACCCACCTGTACTTTGTCACCATAGAGATACTCCATATACAACCCACCTGTACTTTGTCACCATAGAGATACTCCATATACAACCCACCTGTACTTTGTCACCATAGAGATACTCCATATACAACCCACCTGTACTTTGTCACCATAGAGATACTCCATATACAACCCACCTGTACTTTGTCACCATAGAGATACTCCATATACAACCCACCTGTACTTTGTCACCATAGAGATACTCCATATACAACCCACCTGTACTTTGTCACCATAGAGATACTCCATATACAACCCACCTGTACTTTGTCACCATAGAGATACTCCATACACAACCCACCTGTACTTTATCACCATAGAGATACTCCATATACAACCCACCTGTACTTTGTCACCATAGAGATACTCCATACACAACCCACCTGTACTTTATCACCATAGAGATACTCCATATACAACCCACCTGTACTTTGTCACCATAGAGATACTCCATATACAACCCACCTGTACTTTGTCACCATAGAGATACTCCATATACAACCCACTGTACTTTGTCACCATAGAGATACTCCATATACAACCCACCTGTACTTTGTCACCATAGAGATACTCCATACACAACCCACCTGTACTTTATCACCATAGAGATACTCCATATACAACCCACCTGTACTTTGTCACCATAGAGATACTCCATACACAACCCACCTGTACTTTATCACCATAGAGATACTCCATATACAACCCACTGTACTTTGTCACCATAGAGATACTCCATATACAACCCACCTGTACTTTATCACCATAGAGATACTCCATACACAACCCACCTGTACTTTGTCACCATAGAGATACTCCATATACAACCCACCTGTACTTTGTCACCATAGAGATACTCCATATACAACCCACTGTACTTTGTCACCATAGAGATACTCCATATACAACCCACCTGTACTTTATCACCATAGAGATACTCCATATACAACCCACCTGTACTTTGTCACCATAGAGATACTCCATATACAACCCACCTGTACTTTGTCACCATAGAGATACTCCATATACAACCCACCTGTACTTTGTCACCATAGAGATACTCCATATACAACCCACCTGTACTTTGTCACCATAGAGATACTCCATATACAACCCACCTGTACTTTATCACCATAGAGATACTCCATATACAACCCACTGTACTTTATCACCATAGAGATACTCCATACACAACCCACCTGTACTTTGTCACCATAGAGATACTCCATATACAACCCACCTGTACTTTATCACCATAGAGATACTCCATATACAACCCACTGTACTTTGTCACCATAGAGATACTCCATATACAACCCACCTGTACTTTGTCACCATGGAGATACTCCATATACAACCCACCTGTACTTTGTCACCATAGAGATACTCCATATACAACCCACTGTACTTTATCACCATAGAGATACTCCATACACAACCCACCTGTACTTTGTCACCATGGAGATACTCCATATACAACCCACCTGTACTTTGTCACCATAGAGATACTCCATATACAACCCACTGTACTTTATCACCATAGAGATACTCCATACACAACCCACCTGTACTTTGTCACCATAGAGATACTCCATATACAACCCACCTGTACTTTGTCACCATAGAGATACTCCATATACAACCCACCTGTACTTTATCACCATAGAGATACTCCATATACAACCCACTGTACTTTGTCACCATAGAGATACTCCATATACAACCCACCTGTACTTTGTCACCATGGAGATACTCCATATACAACCCACCTGTACTTTGTCACCATAGAGATACTCCATATACAACCCACTGTACTTTGTCACCATGGAGATACTCCATATACAACCCACCTGTACTTTGTCACCATAGAGATACTCCATATACAACCCACTGTACTTTATCACCATAGAGATACTCCATACACAACCCACCTGTACTTTGTCACCATAGAGATACTCCATATACAACCCACCTGTACTTTATCACCATAGAGATACTCCATATACAACCCACTGTACTTTGTCACCATAGAGATACTCCATATACAACCCACCTGTACTTTGTCACCATGGAGATACTCCATATACAACCCACCTGTACTTTGTCACCATAGAGATACTCCATATACAACCCACTGTACTTTATCACCATAGAGATACTCCATACACAACCCACCTGTACTTTATCACCATGGAGATACTCCATATACAACCCACCTGTACTTTGTCACCATAGAGAGATACTCCATACACAACCCACCTGTACTTTATCACCATAGAGAGAGATACTCCATATACAACCCACCTGTACTTTGTCACCATAGAGATACTCCATATACAACCCACCTGTACTTTATCACCATAGAGATACTCCATATACAACCCACTGTACTTTGTCACCATAGAGATACTCCATATACAACCCACCTGTACTTTGTCACCATAGAGATACTCCATATACAACCCACTGTACTTTATCACCATAGAGATACTCCATACACAACCCACCTGTACTTTGTCACCATGGAGATACTCCATACACAACCCACCTGTACTTTGTCACCATAGAGATACTCCATATACAACCCACCTGTACTTTGTCACCATAGAGATACTCCATATACAACCCACTGTACTTTGTCACCATAGAGATACTCCATATACAACCCACCTGTACTTTGTCACCATAGAGATACTCCATATACAACCCACCTGTACTTTGTCACCATAGAGATACTCCATATACAACCCACTGTACTTTATCACCATAGAGATACTCCATATACAACCCACCTGTACTTTGTCACCATAGAGATACTCCATATACAACCCACTGTACTTTATCACCATAGAGATACTCCATATACAACCCACCTGTACTTTGTCACCATAGGAGATACTCCATATACAACCCACTGTACTTTATCACCATAGAGATACTCCATACACAACCCACCTGTACTTTGTCACCATAGAGAGATACTCCATATACAACCCACTGTACTTTATCACCATAGAGATACTCCATACACAACCCACCTGTACTTTGTCACCATAGAGATACTCCATATACAACCCACCTGTACTTTGTCACCATAGAGAGAGATACTCCATATACAACCCACTGTACTTTATCACCATAGAGATACTCCATATACAACCCACCTGTACTTTGTCACCATAGAGAGATACTCCATACACAACCCACCTGTACTTTGTCACCATAGAGATACTCCATATACAACCCACCTGTACTTTGTCACCATAGAGAGATACTCCATATACAACCCACTGTACTTTGTCACCATAGAGATACTCCATATACAACCCACCTGTACTTTGTCACCATAGAGATACTCCATATACAACCCACTGTACTTTGTCACCATAGAGATACTCCATATACAACCCACCTGTACTTTGTCACCATAGAGAGAGATACTCCATATACAACCCACCTGTACTTTGTCACCATAGAGATACTCCATATACAACCCACTGTACTTTGTCACCATAGAGATACTCCATATACAACCCACTGTACTTTATCACCATAGAGATACTCCATATACAACCCACCTGTACTTTGTCACCATAGAGATACTCCATATACAACCCACCTGTACTTTGTCACCATAGAGATACTCCATACACAACCCACTGTACTTTATCACCATAGAGATACTCCATACACAACCCACCTGTACTTTGTCACCATAGAGATACTCCATACACAACCCACCTGTACTTTGTCACCATAGAGAGAGATACTCCATATACAACCCACCTGTACTTTGTCACCATAGAGATACTCCATATACAACCCACCTGTACTTTGTCACCATAGAGATACTCCATATACAACCCACCTGTACTTTGTCACCATAGAGATACTCCATATACAACCCACCTGTACTTTGTCACCATAGAGATACTCCATACACAACCCACCTGTACTTTGTCACCATAGAGAGATACTCCATATACAACCCACCTGTACTTTGTCACCATAGAGATACTCCATATACAACCCACTGTACTTTGTCACCATAGAGAGATACTCCATATACAACCCACTGTACTTTATCACCATAGAGATACTCCATATACAACCCACCTGTACTTTATCACCATAGAGATACTCCATACACAACCCACCTGTACTTTATCACCATAGAGATACTCCATACACAACCCACCTGTACTTTGTCACCATAGAGATACTCCATACACAACCCACCTGTACTTTGTCACCATAGAGAGATACTCCATACACAACCCACCTGTACTTTGTCACCATAGAGATACTCCATATACAACCCACTGTACTTTATCACCATAGAGATACTCCATACACAACCCACCTGTACTTTGTCACCATAGAGATACTCCATATACAACCCACCTGTACTTTGTCACCATAGAGAGATACTCCATATACAACCCACTGTACTTTATCACCATAGAGATACTCCATACACAACCCACTGTACTTTATCACCATAGAGATACTCCATACACAACCCACCTGTACTTTGTCACCATAGAGATACTCCATATACAACCCACCTGTACTTTGTCACCATAGAGATACTCCATATACAACCCACTGTACTTTATCACCATAGAGATACTCCATATACAACCCACTGTACTTTATCACCATAGAGATACTCCATACACAACCCACCTGTACTTTGTCACCATAGAGATACTCCATACACAACCCACCTGTACTTTGTCACCATAGAGATACTCCATACACAACCCACCTGTACTTTGTCACCATAGAGATACTCCATACACAACCCACCTGTACTTTGTCACCATAGAGATACTCCATACACAACCCACCTGTACTTTGTCACCATAGAGATACTCCATACACAACCCACCTGTACTTTGTCACCATAGAGATACTCCATATACAACCCACCTGTACTTTGTCACCATAGAGATACTCCATATACAACCCACTGTACTTTGTCACCATAGAGATACTCCATATACAACCCACTGTACTTTATCACCATAGAGATACTCCATACACAACCCACTGTACTTTATCACCATAGAGATACTCCATACACAACCCACCTGTACTTTGTCACCATAGAGATACTCCATATACAACCCACTGTACTTTGTCACCATAGAGATACTCCATATACAACCCACCTGTACTTTATCACCATAGAGATACTCCATACACAACCCACCTGTACTTTGTCACCATAGAGAGAGATACTCCATATACAACCCACTGTACTTTATCACCATAGAGATACTCCATACACAACCCACTGTACTTTGTCACCATAGAGATACTCCATATACAACCCACCTGTACTTTGTCACCATAGAGATACTCCATATACAACCCACCTGTACTTTGTCACCATAGAGATACTCCATATACAACCCACCTGTACTTTGTCACCATAGAGAGATACTCCATATACAACCCACTGTACTTTGTCACCATAGAGATACTCCATATACAACCCACCTGTACTTTATCACCATAGAGATACTCCATATACAACCCACCTGTACTTTGTCACCATAGAGATACTCCATATACAACCCACTGTACTTTGTCACCATAGAGATACTCCATACACAACCCACCTGTACTTTGTCACCATAGAGATACTCCATATACAACCCACCTGTACTTTATCACCATAGAGATACTCCATATACAACCCACCTGTACTTTGTCACCATAGAGATACTCCATATACAACCCACTGTACTTTGTCACCATAGAGATACTCCATATACAACCCACTGTACTTTATCACCATAGAGATACTCCATACACAACCCACCTGTACTTTGTCACCATAGAGATACTCCATATACAACCCACCTGTACTTTATCACCATAGAGATACTCCATATACAACCCACCTGTACTTTGTCACCATAGAGATACTCCATATACAACCCACTGTACTTTGTCACCATAGAGATACTCCATATACAACCCACTGTACTTTATCACCATAGAGATACTCCATATACAACCCACCTGTACTTTGTCACCATAGAGATACTCCATATACAACCCACTGTACTTTATCACCATAGAGATACTCCATACACAACCCACCTGTACTTTGTCACCATAGAGATACTCCATATACAACCCACCTGTACTTTATCACCATAGAGATACTCCATATACAACCCACCTGTACTTTGTCACCATAGAGATACTCCATATACAACCCACCTGTACTTTGTCACCATAGAGATACTCCATATACAACCCACCTGTACTTTGTCACCATAGAGATACTCCATATACAACCCACCTGTACTTTATCACCATAGAGATACTCCATATACAACCCACCTGTACTTTATCACCATAGAGATACTCCATATACAACCCACTGTACTTTATCACCATAGAGATACTCCATATACAACCCACTGTACTTTGTCACCATAGAGATACTCCATATACAACCCACCTGTACTTTGTCACCATAGAGATACTCCATATACAACCCACCTGTACTTTGTCACCATAGAGATACTCCATATACAACCCACCTGTACTTTGTCACCATAGAGATACTCCATATACAACCCACCTGTACTTTGTCACCATAGAGATACTCCATATACAACCCACCTGTACTTTGTCACCATAGAGATACTCCATATACAACCCACTGTACTTTATCACCATAGAGATACTCCATATACAACCCACTGTACTT
>JAUCBJ010004681.1:0-39976 GCA_032718475.1 Nemertoderma westbladi
CCCCATAAATTTTTCAAAAACATTAATTTTGTGTTGAAATTTTCACTGAAGATATCCTACATATCTATTATCTAGGTTCATTGGGCCAAACTCTTGGACCGAGAACTGCAACCCAATTGGTACTACAGATCCTTTTACATAAGATATTTTTCATAAAAACCCTCAAAATCTTTACAAATTAAAAAAAAACCGACTTCCACAAAAAGTCCCATATTTTTCGAACAAAATGGTTTGGGAAGGTATCCATACTCAGTAATCTTAGTTAAAGATCACAGATAATTGTGTTAAAGTTATGAAATTGATAAAAATGGAGCCGACCATGTTTTAATAACTCATCAGTGAACCGACCACGTATTAATAACTCACCAGTGAACCGACCACGTATTAATAACTACCAGTGAACCGACCACGTTTTAATAACTCGCCAGTGAACCGACCACGTTTTAATAACTCACCAGTGAACCGATCACGTTTTAATAACTCACCAGTGAACCGACCACGTTTTAATAACTCGCCAGTGAACCGACCACGTTTTAATAACTCGCCAGTGAACCGACCACGTTTTAATAACTCACCAGTGAACCGATCACGTTTTAATAACTCACC
This sequence comes from Nemertoderma westbladi, assembly GCA_032718475.1. Taxonomy (NCBI): domain Eukaryota; kingdom Metazoa; phylum Xenacoelomorpha; order Nemertodermatida; family Nemertodermatidae; genus Nemertoderma; species Nemertoderma westbladi. The sequence continues at coordinate 607 of JAUCBJ010004681.1, forward strand.
AGTGAACCGACCACGTTTTAATACTACTACTACTACTACTAGGATCGGCATGCTGCATTGCAGCTGCATTTTTAAGAATGCTGTGCCGGCTAATTGACAAAATTGCACCGCCACAACTCCCTATCACCCATGACATTTGCTAGATCATCCTCATCTTCAAGGCCAGTGTCCTTTAAGATGCGTCTCAAGAAAGTCATGGGCTGTCCAGTGTCCACCATGCTTATTCACTCCATGAGGCTGCCAAAGTACAAGATTATGCACTGGCTGGTCCTCACGGCGAAAGCAATGTCCTACAAAGCGGAGGCGATTTTGTTCTAGTGTCAAGCTTGGGGGAACCAATGAGACACCTCCAATGATATATAGTGTCTGGTTGGAGATGCGTGCATTGTACTTGACACAATGAACCCGGCGTAGCATTCTTGTGAATGTGCCACCTAGAGATTTGGTGTCCTCAGCAGTTAGAGCCCAACATGGACTCCCATAGATGAGTACTGGAACTACTGCTGCTCTAAATAATCGGATCTTAAGTTTCCGATTAACTCTCGGTGACTTCCAAATCCTGGAAAGCCTATTCAAGGCTGCCCATGCCTTCCCCTTACGTATTCGAAGGTCCTCACCTGACATCCGGATCCATGCTGCCAGGTAACAGAAGTCATCCACATGCTCAAGCATACCATCTTTTGAGCTTATGCTCATCCGATCAGAGACTTGCTGAGGACTTTCAAAGTTAACTGTCAAAATTTTGGTCTTTCTGGAGTTAATAAAAAGACCAACACTAGAAGCAGCATGTTCTAATGAGCTGAGGAGCCGTTGGGCTCCCTCTAGTGATTCTGAGAGTACTCCTAAGTCATCGGCAAAGTCTAGATCAGTTAGGTACTGGGCAGGATTTCCTCGACTTCTGGAGCCAGTAGGTGGAGTTATCATCACCCCATCATCATTATGATGCAATTTCAGAAACAATTATGAACAAGAATGGTGCAAGTGTGTCTCCCTGGAGGACAGCCCATAACACTTAAAATGGTTCTGTGTCACCGTCAAGAGTAGACACAAATGTTGTCGAACCATCGTATACTGATCTGATTGCTGCAATAATTTCATCAGGAATCCCATATAATGAAAGTATGCTGAACATACGTGAGCGAGAGACTGAATCAAAGGCCTTGAAAAAGTCAACAAAGATAACAGCCAGATGCCTGTCTTTCTTTTTTGATAAACTCTTCAATTATCCTTCCAAATGCCAAAATGGGCTCCATGGTCCCACGACCTTTACGGAACCCATTCTGATTTCCACGGAGCAGTCTCTCAATGGGATCCCTGATGCGATTTAATATAATTCTATTCTATAGCTTTGCAGCAATCGAGATCAATGAGATTCCCCGAAAAGAACCATAGAGTGTTAGGTTGCTCTTCTTGGGAACTGGCACCAACTTATTTGTTTTCATTTCTTGTGGGACTCTTGTTGTTCGGTACATGTCTACTATGATGGGATAGATGAGCTTTAAACACACAGGTATTTTAAAGACCTCAGGGGGAACACCATCTACTCCACTGGCACGATTGGTCTTAATGCTCTTTGCAGCAGCCTTCACTTCTGCAAAGGAGATATCACCAATGGGAATATCTGGGAGTACAGACTCAGACACTTTTACTTCTATAAAGTTATCAGGCAATACCCTGTCATTATTGAGGAGCTTTTCAAAGTGGGCCTTCCAACCATTGAGGCGATCGGCTGGTGATTCAGCCTTAACCTTGGTGGTTGGTTGGCTTTTTCGACCAGCAAGCAAGTTGATCGATCTCCATGCCTGGGATGATTGCCTGCTGTCGTCAGCATCATTGATGGCATCAACCTGTTGGTTTATTAGCTCCTGTAAATTAACAGAGTACTGCCTGTTCAGGGACCTAGATGCAGCCTTAACTGCATTCTTGGCCGCTGTAGTCTGTTTGAGTCGGGACTCTTTCTGCGCCTTGTAAAGGTCATTTCGGCACTTCTGAATTTTGTTGTCAGTCCAGATGGCCCGTTTCCTGTTTCGAGGGTATACAGGAACTGTTTCTGCAGCTGCTAACTTAACTGCCTCTGTGAAGGCAGTATAGCCTCACAGTGATCTGCCGCCTCAGAGGCAAGAACCTCATACCTGTTGCTCAGGTGTAGTGTGAAGCTGGATCTCACACTTGGCTGTTGCAACAGAGAGGACCAGTCATGCCGCGGCAAGGCAGATTTCGTTGTTCTGCTAGCACGCAGACTAAGTCTTACCTTGGCCACAATAGGGCGGTGATCACTGGAGAAGGGTCGTAGTGTAAATGTATTACAGTCTTGTATAGAGCTCCTGTATTTCCTACGAAACAGGATATGCTCTATCTGGGACTTGTGACCACTGGGTCCACTATGAGTCCATAGCTTTCCAGTTCGCTTCTTGAACTGGGTTCCAGCCGAAAACAATCCATTTCCAGAGATAAAATCCTGAAGATGGACGGAATTTCGGTTAACACTATTGCTATAGACCCAGGGCGATGTAGGTGATTGATGCAGACTTGCATTAAAGTCTCCCAGGAATGTTAAGTATGCATGCTGATCCACTCCATCAGTAGCTGCTTGTAGATTCTGGTAGAAATTGTCCACCTCCTCTACAGGGGCAACACTAGTTGGAGAGTAGCACACAATCAGAACCACCTTAGGAAACTTCTTAGCCAGTCTTCCAGAACATGAGAAGTGGCAACGGATGATGCGGTTAGAGATTTGGTCTATTTTGTCTAATGCTGCATGTGCAGTTGGATTCATCAATAGACCAATACCACCATTGCCACTATCATCTGCTGAAGCGAGGGCGAGTTGCCAACTGTCCCATAATGTCCTTAATCAGAACCTCCTCAGTCTGTCCAGTCTGCATTCGGTGCTCTTGAACACCCACTGCACTAAGAAAAAGCTTATCTGCCACGTTTTAATAACTCACCAGTGAACCGACCACGTTTTAATAACTCACCAGTGAACCGACCACGTTTTAATAACTCGCCAGTGAACCGACCACGTTTTAATAACTCACCAGCAAACCGACCACGTTTTAATAACTCACCAGCAAACCGACCACGTTTTAATAACTCACCAGTGAACCGACCACGTTTTAATAACTCACCAGTGAATCGACCACGTTTTAATAACTCACCAGTGAACCGACCACGTTTTAATAACTCACCAGTGAACCGACCACGTTTTAATAACTCACCAGTGAACCGACCACGTTTTAATAACTCGCCAGTGAACCGACCACGTTTTAATAACTCACCAGTGAACCGACCACGTTTTAATAACTCACCAGTGAACCGACCACGTTTTAATAACTCACCAGTGAACCGACCACGTTTTAATAACTCACCAGTGAACCGACCACGTTTTAATAACTCACCAGTGAACCGACCACGTTTTAATAACTCACCAGTGAACCGACCACGTTTTAATAACTCACCAGTGAACCGACCACGTTTTAATAACTCACCAGTGAACCGACCACGTTTTAATAACTCACCAGTGAACCGACCACGTTTTAATAACTCGCCAGTGAACCGACCACGTTTTAATAACTCACCAGTAAACCGACCACGTTTTAATAACTCACCAGTGAACCGACCACGTTTTAATAACTCACCAGCAAACCGACCACGTTTTAATAACTCACCAGTGAACCGACCACGTTTTAATAACTCACCAGTAAACCGACCACGTTTTAATAACTCGCCAGTGAACCGACCACGTTTTAATAACTCACCAGTGAACCGACCATGTTCCCACATATCCGGTGAGTAAGGGAGACGTACATCTGGTTGATGACAAGGCAGTTTCCAACGTCGTTGTCGATGGAACTGGTAGACCAGTCGACGAAGTCGTTAACGTATGCTTTCATACGAAGCCCGTAGTCCTTCACAAGTTCCTTCAACGTCAATTTATTAAAAATAAGTGTTAATCCAATACAACCAATACTACTTATAACCGTCATTTATAAGGTGTAACGTGGTTTAGTTTTAATTTTCTTGCAAACAATACTCCCAAGATTTTCAGCACCAAACACGAAAATCGTCATATTCCAGAGGTAGTTCCTTGCCCAGACCACTGGTGTAAACTATCTTTACACGTTTTGTATAGTTATAAATAAATATATTACAACTGTTGTAATAATTTACTTTACATCATTCTAACGCGATCATTTTAACAATCTAACCTTGCTAATAGTTTTTGTTATTTGTTCGTTGGTATATTCTTTTGCTTCCACAGTTTTCAGACGAACTTCTTCAACTCGTGTCTTGAAATCACTCAATAGTCTCTCCAACGACTTCATGTCGTTGTCGATGTCGTCAACTCTATATTAATAATAACTTAATAAATTAATTTAATGAAAATAAAAAGTAAAATTGTTCACCTCTTTATTCAATAACGGTACAATTTGGTACCGTATTGGGATAAATAAAGTGCCATGTGAGGAAATTAAAGTGGATTTGAGATGAAATAATTGTAAATTATTTATTGTTGTGGGGAATAATACGTGGTTGGCGAATTGGGCTGTGTTAATAATAAATCATAATTTATTCATAGCCAAACTGAAAACTGAAATGTTAGTTAGCAACTGTATATGTTAGAGGTCACAATATGGTCCATGGCATACGACATACATAAAGCATTTGAGGATATAAATTTGAATGATTTTCTGATATAAATTTGAATTTCAAAGTAGCTGAATACTCTCTCAGAAGGACAATAGAATATATACAAAATGAAACATTCAATGGAACATCGTTGGAACAGCCAATGTATCTTACCTGTTCTTGATAGCTCTAACAGTGTTACCATTCAACCAACGAAGTTTACCCATTATATATTTGACAGCCTGTACATCGTCTTTATCGGTAAGCTCTTCAGACTTCGTCGATAAACTATCCGCTACTCCATTCAGGCTCTCTACAGTAATCTGGCGGTTTTCAATGGCATCGTTGATCTTAACAAAAATAAAAAACGTTTATCAAAGGGATTGGCCGACGACATTGTTAAAATATTATTGTTTTATTCCCATAATAATACGAAGTTTAATATAAAGGATGATTCATACGATAGTCACAATATTAACGTAGACAACTCCAATAGTCCGAATTACAAAACGGCTAGGAAACCAATGTGAAATTAGCAAAAACAAATGTAGGATTTGGTAATTAATATAATCATAGTGTACTGGGATCCTGATAGAATTCGCTATCTGGCGCTATAATATCCTATCTGGCGCTATACTATAATCTCCTATCTGGCGCTATATTCTCCTATCTGGCGCTATACTCAGCTATCTGGCGCTATACTCAGCTATCTGGCGCTATACTCAGCTACCTGGCGCTATAATCTCCTATCTGGCGCTATAATCTCCTATCTGGCGCTATACTCAGCTACCTGGCGATGTACTCTCCAATCTGGCGCTATACTCAGCTATCTGGCGCTATACTCAGATACCTGGCGCTATAATCTCCTATCTGGCGCTATAATCTCCTATCTGGCGCTATACTCAGCTACCTGACGATATACTATCCTATCTGGCGCTATACTCAGCTATCTGGCGCTATACTCAGCTACCTGGCGCTATAATCTCCTATCTGGCGCTATACTCTCCTATCTGATGCTATAATCTCCTATCTGGCGCTATAATATCCTATCTGGCGCTATACTCTCCTATCTGGCGCTATACTCAGGTACCTGGCGATATACTCTCCTATCTGGCGCTATACTCAGCTATCTGGCGCTATACTCAGCTACCTGGCGCTATAATATCCTATCTGGCGCTATACTCTCCTATCTGGCGCTATAATCTCCTATCTGGCGCTATAATCTCCTATCTGGCGCTATACTCTCCTATCTGGCGCTATAATCTTCTATCTGGCGCTATAATCTCCTATCTGGCGCTATACTCAGCTATCTGGCTCTATACTCAGCTATCTGGCGCTATACACAGCTATCTGGCGCTATAATCTCCTATCTTGCTCTATAATCTCCTATCTGGCGCTATACTCCCCTATCTGGCGTTATAATCTCCTATCTGGCGCTATAATCTCCTATCTGGCGCTATAATCTCCTATCTGGCGCTATACTCAGCTATCTGGCTCTATACTCAGCTATATGGCGCTATAATCTCCCATCTGGCGCTATAATCTCCTATCTGGCGCTATAATGTCCTATCTGGCGCTATACTCAGCTATCTGGCGCTATAATCTCCTATCTGGCGCTATAATCTCCTATCTGGCGCTATACTCAGCTTTCTGGCGCTATACTCAGCTATCTGGCGCTATAATCTGTTACCTGGCGCTATAATCTGCTATCTGGCGCTATAATCTGTTATCTGGCGCTATAATCTCCTATAACATGCATCTGGCGCTATGAACTGTTATCTGGCGCTATAATCTGTTAAATGGCGCTATAAAATGCTATCTGGCGCTATAATCTGTTATCTGGTGACATACTCTGTTATCTGGCGCTATAATATGCTATCTGGTGCTATAATCTGCAATCTGGCGCTATAATATGCTATCTGGTGCTATAATCTGCAATATGGCGCTATAATGCTATCTGCTATATGGCGCTATAATCTGTTATATATGCTATAATATGTTATATGCCGCTATAATATGTTATCTGGCGCTATAATCTGCTACCTGGCCCCAAATGTAATTAATTGTTTGGGTTAGCTATGTTGACTAACGCAACTGACAACGGAACAAGTACAGCTTTATAGAACCTGTATCAATAATATACGAAAGTTATACCCTCACAAATAAATATAATGCAAATACTAAATAAACTTACAACTGGTCTATATTTAGTAATGAGTTTGTCTCCTATGATGTCATCGTGTAACTTTTGGGAAGCGATGAAATATTCATCAAGAGCGTCTATTGGTTGGAAGGAAACTAGTTTCACCGCATCGCAAACGTCGTCAATGGATTTACCAACATCAGAAATCTACGAATGGAAATTAAGTTAAGTAAATTTAATAAATAAACCAAAACTCCACAACAATCTAAAAATCGATCAAAATCTATGCAAATTCTACTACAGAGAGACATTAGTGAGAATTGTGTGGAAAAGTTATGTTATTATTTAACATCTTAATTTTATAATAAAAAAATGTATATTTGTGCGATAATCAGTCAGACAGTTGGTTTTCTTTAAATACTAATAGGTCACTGTGCAAAAAGCGCAAGTTTTATGCAAAATTTCAAAATTGGTCGAATAGGCAAGTATCTTATATCATTCGATAGCTTTTTTCGTGTTGAAAACGAATCCGATAATAAAACATACGTTGATTCAGGTTGTGGAAAGTTATTGAGCTAAAACTCAAATTTTCACCCAAAGTCTACAACTTTTCATGTAGAACTTGATATAAAATTCCAAAGTCTACATTTTGATGTAGACTTTGGGTACTATCGATTCAAAGTCTACAAAAATTATGTCTAAGTTTATATTTCACAGTTGGTAACTACAGCAATTCTCTGTCTACATCATAGTTGGAAAGCGTGAGTAAAGTAATAACATACACTAATATCTCATAGTTGGAAAGCGTGAGTAAAGTAATAACATACACTAATATCTTATAGTTGGAAAGCGTGAGTAAAGTAATAACATACACTAATATCTCATAGTTGGAAAGCGTGAGTAAAGTAATAACATACACTAATATCTCATAGTTGGAAAGCGTGAGTAAAGTAATAACATACACTAATATCTCATAGTTGGAAAGCGTGAGTAAAGTAATAACATACACTAATATCTCATAGTTGGAAAGCGTGAGTAAAGTAATAACATACACTAATATCTCATAGTTGGAAAGCGTGAGTAAAGTAATAACATACACTAATATCTCATAGTTGGAAAGCGTGAGTAAAGTAATAACATACACTAATATCTCATAGTTGGAAAGCGTGAGTAAAGTAATAACATACACTAATATCTCATAGTTGGAAAGCGTGAGTAAAGTAATAACATACACTAATATATCATAGTTGGAAAGCGTGAGTAAAGTAATAACATACACTAATATCTCATAGTTGGAAAGCGTGAGTAAAGTAATAACATACACTAATATCTCATAGTTGGAAAGCGTGAGTAAAGTAATAACATACACTAATATCTCATAGTTGGAAAGCGTGAGTAAAGTAATAACATACACTAATATCTCATAGTTGGAAAGCGTGAGTAAAGTAATAACATACACTAATATCTCATAGTTGGAAAGCGTGAGTAAAGTAATAACATACACTAATATCTCATAGTTGGAAAGCGTGAGTAAAGTAATAACATACACTAATATCGCATAGTTGGAAAGCGTGAGTAAAGTAATAACATACACTAATATCTCATAGTTGGAAAGCGTGAGTAAAGTAATAACATACACTAATATCTCAGAGTTGGAAAGCGTAAGTAAAGTAATAACATACACTAATATCTCATAGTTGGAAAGCGTGAGTAAAGTAATAACATACACTAATATCTCATAGTTGGAAAGCGTGAGTAAAGTAATAACATACACTTATATCTCAGAGTTGGAAAGAGTAAGTAAAGTAATAACATACACTAATATCTCATAGTTGGAAAGCGTGAGTAAAGTAATAACATACACTAATATATCATAGTTGGAAACCGTGAGTAAAGTAATAACATTCACTAATATCTCATAGTTGGAAAGCGTGAGTAAAGTAATAACATACACTAATATCTCATAGTTGGAAAGCGTGAGTAAAGTAATAACATACACTAATATCTCATAGTTGGAAAGCGTGAGTAAAGTAATAACATACACTTATATCTCAGAGTTGGAAAGAGTAAGTAAAGTAATAACATACACTAATATATCATAGTTGGAAAGCGTGAGTAAAGTAATAACATACACTAATATATCATAGTTGGAAACCGTGAGTAAAGTAATAACATTCACTAATATCTCATAGTTGGAAAGCGTGAGTAAAGTAATAACATACACTAATATCTCATAGTTGGAAAGCGTGAGTAAAGTAATAACATACACTAATATCTCAGAGTTGGAAAGCGTAAGTAAAGTAATAACATACACTAATATCTCATAGTTGGAAAGCGTGAGTAAAGTAATAACATACACTAATATCTCATAGTTGGAAAGCGTGAGTAAAGTAATAACATACACTAATATCTCATAGTTGGAAAGCGTGAGTAAAGTAATAACATACACTTATATCTCATAGTTGGAAAGCGTGAGTTAAGTAATAACATTCACTAATATCTCATAGTTGGAAAGCGTGAGTAAAGTAATAACATACACTAATATCTCATAGCTGGAAAGCGTGAGTAAAGTAATAACATACACTTATATCTCAGAGTTGGAAAGAGTAAGTAAAGTAATAACATACACTAATATCTCATAGTTGGAAAGCGTGAGTAAAGTAATAACATACACTAATATCTCATAGCTGGAAAGCGTGAGTAAAGTAATAACATACACTTATATCTCATAGTTGGAAAGAGTAAGTAAAGTAATAACATACACTAATATCTCATAGTTGGAAAGCGTGAGTAAAGTAATAACATACACTAATATCTCATAGTTGGAAAGCGTGAGTAAAGTAATAACATACACTAATATCTCATAGCTGGAAAGCGTGAGTAAAGTAATAACATACACTTATATCTCAGAGTTGGAAAGAGTAAGTAAAGTAATAACATACACTAATATCTCATAGTTGGAAAGCGTGAGTAAAGTAATAACATACACTAATATCTCATAGTTGGAAAGCGTGAGTAAAGTAATAACATAAACTTATATCTCATAGTTGGAAAGCGTGAGTAAAGTAATAACATACACTAATATCTCATAGCTGGAAAGCGTGAGTAAAGTAATAACATACACTTATATCTCAGAGTTGGAAAGAGTAAGTAAAGTAATAACATACACTAATATCTCATAGTTGGAAAGCGTGAGTAAAGTAATAACATACACTAATATCTCATAGTTGGAAAGCGTGAGTAAAGTAATAACATACACTAATATCTCAGAGTTAGAAAGCGTGAGTAAAGTAATAACATACACTAATATCTCATAGTTGGAAAGCGTAAGTAAAGTAATAACATACACTAATATCTCATAGTTGGAAAGCGTGAGTAAAGTAATAACATACACTTATATCTCATAGTTGGAAAGCGTAAGTAAAGTAATAACATACACTTATATCTCAGAGTTGGAAAGCGTAAGAAAAGTAATAACATACGTACTAATATCTCATAGTTGGAAAGCGTGAGTAAAGTAATAACATACACTAATATCTCAGAGTTAGAAAGCGTGAGTAAAGTAATAACATACACTAATATCTCATAGTTGGAAAGCGTAAGTAAAGTAATAACATACACTTATATCTCAGAGTTAGAAAGCGTGAGTAAAGTAATAACATACACTAATATCTCATAGTTGGAAAGCGTAAGTAAAGTAATAACATACACTTATATCTCATAGTTGGAAAGCGTAAGTAAAGTAATAACATACACTTATATCTCAGAGTTGGAAAGCGTAAGAAAAGTAATAACATACGTACTAATATCTCATAGTTGGAAAGCGTGAGTAAAGTAATAACATACACTAATATCTCAGAGTTAGAAAGCGTGAGTAAAGTAATAACATACACTAATATCTCATAGTTGGAAAGCGTAAGTAAAGTAATAACATATACTAATATCCCATAGTTGGAAAGCGTGAGTAAAGTAAAAACATACACTAATATCTCATAGTTGGAAAGCGTGAGTAAAGTAATAACATACACTAATATCCCATAGTTGGAAAGCGTGAGTAAAGTAATAACATACACTAATATCTCATAGTTGGAAAGCGTGAGTAAAGTAATAACATACACTAATATCTCATAGTTGGAAAGCGTGAGTAAAGTAATAACATACACTAATATCTCATAGCTGGAAAGCGTGAGTAAAGTAATAACATACACTAATATCTCATAGTTGGAAAGCGTGAGTAAAGTAATAACATACACTTATATCTCATAGTTGGAAAGCGTAAGTAAAGTAATAACATACACTTATATCTCAGAGTTGGAAAGCGTAAGAAAAGTAATAACATACGTACTAATATCTCATAGTTGGAAAGCGTGAGTAAAGTAATAACATACACTAATATCTCATAGTTGGAAAGCGTGAGTAAAGTAATAACATACACTAATATCCCATAGTTGGAAAGCGTGAGTAAAGTAATAACATACACTAATATCTCATAGTTGGAAAGCGTGAGTAAAGTAATAACATACACTAATATCTCAGAGTTGGAAAGCGTAAGTAAAGTAATAACATACACTAATATCTCATAGTTGGAAAGCGTGAGTAAAGTAATAACATACACTAATATCTCAGAGTTGGAAAGCGTAAGTAAAGTAATAACATACACTAATATCTCATAGTTGGAAAGCGTGAGTAAAGTAATAACATACACTTATATCTCAGAGTTGGAAAGCGTAAGTAAAGTAATAACATACGTACTAATATCTCATAGTTGGAAAGCGTGAGTAAAGTAATAACATACACTAATATATCATAGTTGGAAAGCGTGAGTAAAGTAATAACATACACTAATATCTCATAGTTGGAAAGCGTGAGTAAAGTAATAACATACACTAATATCTCATAGTTGGAAAGCGTGAGTAAAGTAATAACATACACTAATATCTCATAGTTGGAAAGCGTGAGTAAAGTAATAACATACACTTATATCTCATAGTTGGAAAGCGTGAGTAAAGTAATAACATTCACTAATATCTCATAGTTGGAAAGCGTGAGTAAAGTAATAACATACACTAATATCTCATAGTTGGAAAGCGTGAGTAAAGTAATAACATACACTAATATCTCATAGTTGGAAAGCGTGAGTAAAGTAATAACATACACTTATATCTCAGAGTTGGAAAGCGTGAGTAAAGTAATAACATACACTAATATCTCATAGCTGGAAAGCGTGAGTAAAGTAATAACATACACTTATATCTCATAGTTGGAAAGCGTGAGTAAAGTAATAACATACACTAATATCTCATAGTTGGAAAGCGTGAGTAAAGTAATAACATACACTTATATCTCAGAGTTGGAAAGCGTGAGTAAAGTAATAACATACACTAATATCTCATAGCTGGAAAGCGTGAGTAAAGTAATAACATACACTTATATCTCAGAGTTGGAAAGCGTAAGTAAAGTAATAACATACACTAATATCTTATAGTTGGAAAGCGTGAGTAAAGTAATAACATACACTAATATCTCATAGTTGGAAAGCGTGAGTAAAGTAATAACATACACTAATATCTCATAGTTGGAAAGCGTGAGTAAAGTAATAACATACACTAATATCTCATAGTTGGAAAGCGTGAGTAAAGTAATAACATACACTAATATCTCATAGCTGGAAAGCGTGAGTAAAGTAATAACATACACTAATATCTCATAGCTGGAAAGCGTGAGTAAAGTAATAACATACACTTATATCTCAGAGTTGGAAAGAGTAAGTAAAGTAATAACATACACTAATATCTCAGAGTTGGAAAGAGTAAGTAAAGTAATAACATACACTAATATCTCATAGTTGGAAAGCGTGAGTAAAGTAATAACATACACTAATATCTCAGAGTTAGAAAGCGTGAGTAAAGTAATAACATACACTAATATCTCATAGCTGGAAAGCGTGAGTAAAGTAATAACATACACTAATATCTCAGAGTTAGAAAGCGTGAGTAAAGTAATAACATACACTAATATCTCATAGTTGGAAAGCGTGAGTAAAGTAATAACATACGTACTAATATCTCATAGTTGGAAAGCGTGAGTAAAGTAATAACATACACTAATATCTCAGAGTTGGAAAGCGTGAGTAAAGTAATAACATACACTAATATCTCATAGCTGGAAAGCGTGAGTAAAGTAATAACATACACTAATATCTCATAGCTGGAAAGCGTGAGTAAAGTAATAACATACACTAATATCTCAGAGTTAGAAAGCGTGAGTAAAGTAATAACATACACTAATATCTCATAGTTGGAAAGCGTGAATAAAGTAATAACATACACTAATATCTCAGAGTTAGAAAGCGTGAGTAAAGTAATAACATACACTAATATCTCAGAGTTGGAAAGCGTGAGTAAAGTAATAACATACACTAATATCTCATAGCTGGAAAGCGTGAGTAAAGTAATAACATACACTAATATCTCATAGCTGGAAAGCGTGAGTAAAGTAATAACATACACTAATATCTCAGAGTTGGAAAGAGTAAGTAAAGTAATAACATACACTAATATCTCATAGTTGGAAAGCGTGAGTAAAGTAATAACATACACTAATATCTCAGAGTTAGAAAGCGTGAGTAAAGTAATAACATTCACTAATATCTTATAGTTGGAAAGCGTGAGTAAAGTAATAACATACACTAATATCTCAGAGTTGGAAAGCGTGAGTAAAGTAATATCATACACTAATATCTCATAGTTGGAAAGCGTGAGTAAAGTAATAACATACACTAATATCTCATAGTTGGAAAGCGTGAGTAAAGTAATAACATACACTTATATCTCATAGTTGGAAAGCGTAAGTAAAGTAATAACATACACTAATATCTCATAGTTGGAAAGCGTGAGTAAAGTAATAACATACACTAATATCTCAGAGTTGGAAAGCGTGAGTAAAGTAATATCATACACTAATATCTCATAGTTGGAAAGCGTGAGTAAAGTAATAACATACACTAATATCTCATAGTTGGAAAGCGTGAGTAAAGTAATAACATACACTTATATCTCATAGTTGGAAAGCGTAAGTAAAGTAATAACATACACTAATATCTCATAGTTGGAAAGCGTGAGAAAGTAATAACATACACTAATATCTCATAGCTGGAAAGCGTGAGTAAAGTAATAACATACACTAATATCTCAGAGTTGGAAAGCGTGAGTAAAGTAATAACATACACTTATATCTCATAGTTGGAAAGCGTGAGTAAAGTAATAACATACACTAATATCTCATAGTTGGAAAGCGTGAGTAAAGTAATAACATACACTAATATCTCATAGTTGGAAAGCGTGAGTAAAGTAATAACATACACTAATATCTCATAGTTGGAAAACGTGAGTAAAGTAATAACATACACTAATATCTCATAGTTGGAAAGCGTGAGTAAAGTAATAACATACACTAATATCTCAGAGTTGGAAAGCGTGAGTAAAGTAATAACATACACTTATATCTCAGAGTTGGAAAGCGTAAGTAAAGTAATAACATACGTACTAATATATCATAGTTGGAAAGCGTGAGTAAAGTAATAACATACACTAATATCTCAGAGTTGGAAAGCGTGAGTAAAGTAATAACATACACTTATATCTCAGAGTTGGAAAGCGTGAGTAAAGTAATAACATACACTAATATCTCATAGTTGGAAAGCGTGAGTAAAGTAATAACATACACTAATATCTCAGAGTTGGAAAGCGTGAGTAAAGTAATAACATACACTTATATCTCAGAGTTGGAAAGCGTAAGTAAAGTAATAACATACGTACTAATATCTCATAGTTGGAAAGCGTGAGTAAAGTAATAACATACACTAATATCTCATAGTTGGAAAGCGTGAGTAAAGTAATAACATACACTTATATCTCAGAGTTGGAAAGCGTAAGTAAAGTAATAACATACGTACTAATATCTCATAGTTGGAAAGCGTGAGTAAAGTAATAACATACACTAATATCTCATAGTTGGAAAGCGTGAGTAAAGTAATAACATACACTAATATCTCAGAGTTGGAAAGCGTGAGTAAAGTAATAACATACACTTATATCTCAGAGTTGGAAAGCGTAAGTAAAGTAATAACATACGTACTAATATCTCATAGTTGGAAAGCGTGAGTAAAGTAATAACATACACTAATATCTCATAGTTGGAAAGCGTGAGTAAAGTAATAACATACACTTATATCTCAGAGTTGGAAAGCGTAAGTAAAGTAATAACATACGTACTAATATCTCATAGTTGGAAAGCGTGAGTAAAGTAATAACATACACTAATATCTCATAGTTGGAAAGCGTGAGTAAAGTAATAACATACACTAATATCTCATAGTTGGAAAGCGTGAGTAAAGTAATAACATACACTAATATATCAGAGTTGGAAAGCGTAAGTAAAGTAATAACATACGTACTAATATCTCATAGTTGGAAAGCGTGAGTAAAGTAATAACATACACTAATATCTCATAGTTGGAAAGCGTGAGTAAAGTAATAACATACACTAATATATCATAGTTGGAAACCGTGAGTAAAGTAATAACATACACTAATATCTCATAGTTGGAAAGCGTGAGTAAAGTAATAACATACACTAATATCGCATAGTTGGAAAGCGTGAGTAAAGTAATAACATACACCAATATCTCATAGTTGGAAAGCGTGAGTAAAGTAATAACATACACTAATATCTCATAGTTGGAAAGCGTGAGTAAAGTAATAACATACACTAATATCGCATAGTTGGAAAGCGTGAGTAAAGTAATAACATACACTAATATCTCATAGTTGGAAAGCGTGAGTAAAGTAATAACATACACTAATATCTCAGAGTTAGTAAGCGTGAGTAAAGTAATAACATACACTAATATCTCATAGTTGGAAAGCGTGAGTAAAGTAATAACATACACTAATATCTCATAGTTGGAAAGCGTGAGTAAAGTAATAACATACACTAATATCTCAGAGTTGGAAAGCGTGAGTAAAGTAATAACATACACTTATATCTCAGAGTTGGAAAGCGTGAGTAAAGTAATAACATACACTAATATCTCATAGTTGGAAAGCGTGAGTAAAGTAATAACATACACTAATATCTCAGAGTTGGAAAGCGTGAGTAAAGTAATAACATACACTTATATCTCAGAGTTGGAAAGCGTAAGTAAAGTAATAACATACGTACTAATATCTCATAGTTGGAAAGCGTGAGTAAAGTAATAACATACACTAATATCTCATAGTTGGAAAGCGTGAGTAAAGTAATAACATACACTAATATCTCAGAGTTGGAAAGCGTGAGTAAAGTAATAACATACACTTATATCTCAGAGTTGGAAAGCGTAAGTAAAGTAATAACATACGTACTAATATCTCATAGTTGGAAAGCGTGAGTAAAGTAATAACATACACTAATATCTCAGAGTTGGAAAGCGTGAGTAAAGTAATAACATACACTTATATCTCATAGTTGGAAAGCGTGAGTAAAGTAATAACATACACTAATATCTCATAGTTGGAAAGCGTGAGTAAAGTAATAACATACACTAATATCTCATAGTTGGAAAGCGTGAGTAAAGTAATAACATACACTAATATCTCATAGTTGGAAAGCGTGAGTAAAGTAATAACATACACTAATATCTCATAGTTGGAAAGCGTGAGTAAAGTAATAACATACACTAATATCTCATAGTTGGAAAGCGTGAGTAAAGTAATAACATACACTTATATCTCATAGTTGGAAAGCGTGAGTAAAGTAATAACATACACTTATATCTCAGAGTTGGAAAGCGTGAGTAAAGTAATATCATACACTAATATCTCATAGTTGGAAAGCGTGAGTAAAGTAATAACATACACTAATATCTCATAGTTGGAAAGCGTGAGTAAAGTAATAACATACACTAATATCTCATAGTTGGAAAGCGTGAGTAAAGTAATAACATACACTAATATCTCAGAGTTGGAAAGCGTGAGTAAAGTAATAACATACACTTATATCTCAGAGTTGGAAAGCGCAAGTAAAGTAATAACATACGTACTAATATCTCATAGTTGGAAAGCGTGAGTAAAGTAATAACATACACTAATATCTCATAGTTGGAAAGCGTGAGTAAAGTAATAACATACACTAATATCTCAGAGTTGGAAAGCGTGAGTAAAGTAATAACATACACTTATATCTCAGAGTTGGAAAGCGTAAGTAAAGTAATAACATACGTACTAATATCTCATAGTTGGAAAGCGTGAGTAAAGTAATAACATACACTAATATCTCAGAGTTGGAAAGCGTGAGTAAAGTAATAACATACACTTATATCTCATAGTTGGAAAGCGTGAGTAAAGTAATAACATACACTAATATCTCATAGTTGGAAAGCGTGAGTAAAGTAATAACATACACTAATATCTCATAGTTGGAAAGCGTGAGTAAAGTAATAACATACACTAATATCTCATAGTTGGAAAGCGTGAGTAAAGTAATAACATACACTAATATCTCATAGTTGGAAAGCGTGAGTAAAGTAATAACATACACTAATATCTCAGAGTTGGAAAGCGTGAGTAAAGTAATAACATACACTTATATCTCAGAGTTGGAAAGCGTAAGTAAAGTAATAACATACGTACTAATATCTCATAGTTGGAAAGCGTGAGTAAAGTAATAACATACACTAATATCTCAGAGTTGGAAAGCGTGAGTAAAGTAATAACATACACTTATATCTCAGAGTTGGAAAGCGTGAGTAAAGTAATAACATACACTAATATCTCATAGTTGGAAAGCGTGAGTAAAGTAATAACATACACTAATATCTCAGAGTTGGAAAGCGTGAGTAAAGTAATAACATACACTTATATCTCAGAGTTGGAAAGCGTAAGTAAAGTAATAACATACGTACTAATATCTCATAGTTGGAAAGCGTGAGTAAAGTAATAACATACACTAATATCTCATAGTTGGAAAGCGTGAGTAAAGTAATAACATACACTTATATCTCAGAGTTGGAAAGCGTAAGTAAAGTAATAACATACGTACTAATATCTCATAGTTGGAAAGCGTGAGTAAAGTAATAACATACACTAATATCTCATAGTTGGAAAGCGTGAGTAAAGTAATAACATACACTAATATCTCAGAGTTGGAAAGCGTGAGTAAAGTAATAACATACACTTATATCTCAGAGTTGGAAAGCGTAAGTAAAGTAATAACATACGTACTAATATCTCATAGTTGGAAAGCGTGAGTAAAGTAATAACATACACTAATATCTCATAGTTGGAAAGCGTGAGTAAAGTAATAACATACACTTATATCTCAGAGTTGGAAAGCGTAAGTAAAGTAATAACATACGTACTAATATCTCATAGTTGGAAAGCGTGAGTAAAGTAATAACATACACTAATATCTCATAGTTGGAAAGCGTGAGTAAAGTAATAACATACACTAATATCTCAGAGTTGGAAAGCGTGAGTAAAGTAATAACATACACTTATATCTCAGAGTTGGAAAGCGTAAGTAAAGTAATAACATACGTACTAATATCTCATAGTTGGAAAGCGTGAGTAAAGTAATAACATACACTAATATCTCAGAGTTGGAAAGCGTGAGTAAAGTAATAACATACACTTATATCTCATAGTTGGAAAGCGTGAGTAAAGTAATAACATACACTAATATCTCATAGTTGGAAAGCGTGAGTAAAGTAATAACATACACTAATATCTCATAGTTGGAAAGCGTGAGTAAAGTAATAACATACACTAATATCTCATAGTTGGAAAGCGTGAGTAAAGTAATAACATACACTAATATCTCATAGTTGGAAAGCGTGAGTAAAGTAATAACATACACTAATATCTCAGAGTTGGAAAGCGTGAGTAAAGTAATAACATACACTTATATCTCAGAGTTGGAAAGCGTAAGTAAAGTAATAACATACGTACTAATATCTCATAGTTGGAAAGCGTGAGTAAAGTAATAACATACACTAATATCTCAGAGTTGGAAAGCGTGAGTAAAGTAATAACATACACTTATATCTCAGAGTTGGAAAGCGTGAGTAAAGTAATAACATACACTAATATCTCATAGTTGGAAAGCGTGAGTAAAGTAATAACATACACTAATATCTCAGAGTTGGAAAGCGTGAGTAAAGTAATAACATACACTTATATCTCAGAGTTGGAAAGCGTAAGTAAAGTAATAACATACGTACTAATATCTCATAGTTGGAAAGCGTGAGTAAAGTAATAACATACACTTATATCTCATAGCTGGAAAGCGTGAGTAAAGTAATAACATACACTAATATCTCAGAGTTGGAAAGCGTGAGTAAAGTAATAACATACACTTATATCTCAGAGTTGGAAAGCGTAAGTAAAGTAATAACATACGTAATAATATCTCATAGTTGGAAAGCGTGAGTAAAGTAATAACATACACTTATATCTCATAGTTGGAAAGCGTGAGTAAAGTAATAACATACACTAATATCTCATAGTTGGAAAGCGTGAGTAAAGTAATAACATACACTTATATCTCAGAGTTGGAAAGCGTAAGTAAAGTAATAACATACGTACTAATATCTCATAGTTGGAAAGCGTGAGTAAAGTAATAACATACACTAATATCTCATAGTTGGAAAGCGTGAGTAAAGTAATAACATACACTAATATCTCAGAGTTGGAAAGCGTGAGTAAAGTAATAACATACACTTATATCTAAGAGTTGGAAAGCGTAAGTAAAGTAATAACATACGTACTAATATCTCATAGTTGGAAAGCGTGAGTAAAGTAATAACATACACTAATATCTCATAGTTGGAAAGCGTGAGTAAAGTAATAACATACACTTATATCTCAGAGTTGGAAAGCGTAAGTAAAGTAATAACATACGTACTAATATCTCATAGTTGGAAAGCGTGAGTAAAGTAATAACATACACTAATATCTCATAGTTGGAAAGCGTGAGTAAAGTAATAACATACACTAATATCTCATAGTTGGAAAGCGTGAGTAAAGTAATAACATACACTAATATATCAGAGTTGGAAAGCGTAAGTAAAGTAATAACATACGTACTAATATCTCATAGTTGGAAAGCGTGAGTAAAGTAATAACATACACTAATATCTCATTGTTGGAAAGCGTGAGTAAAGTAATAACATACACTAATATATCATAGTTGGAAACCGTGAGTAAAGTAATAACATACACTAATATCTCATAGTTGGAAAGCGTGAGTAAAGTAATAACATACACTAATATCGCATAGTTGGAAAGCGTGAGTAAAGTAATAACATACACTAATATCTCATAGTTGGAAAGCGTGAGTAAAGTAATAACATACACTAATATCTCATAGTTGGAAAGCGTGAGTAAAGTAATAACATACACTAATATCGCATAGTTGGAAAGCGTGAGTAAAGTAATAACATACACTAATATCTCATAGTTGGAAAGCGTGAGTAAAGTAATAACATACACTAATATCTCAGAGTTAGTAAGCGTGAGTAAAGTAATAACATACACTAATATCCCATAGTTGGAAAGCGTGAGTAAAGTAATAACATACACTAATATCTCATAGTTGGAAAGCGTGAGTAAAGTAATAACATACACTAATATCTCAGAGTTAGAAAGCGTGAGTAAAGTAATAACATACACTAATATCCCATAGTTGGAAAGCGTGAGTAAAGTAATAACATACACTAATATCTCAGAGTTAGAAAGCGTGAGTAAAGTAATAACATACACTAATATCTCAGAGTTAGAAAGCGTGAGTAAAGTAATAACATACACTAATATCTCAGAGTTAGAAAGCGTGAGTAAAGTAATAACATACACTAATATCTCAGAGTTAGAAAGCGTGAGTAAAGTAATAACATACACTAATATCTCATAGTTGGAAAGCGTGAGTAAAGTAATAACATACACTAATATCTCAGAGTTAGAAAGCGTGAGTAAAGTAATAACATACACTAATATCTCATAGTTGGAAAGCGTGAGTAAAGTAATAACATACACTAATATCTCATAGTTGGAAAGCGTGAGTAAAGTAATAACATACACTAATATCGCATAGTTGGAAAGCGTGAGTAAAGTAATAACATACACTTATATCTCAGAGTTGGAAAGCGTAAGTAAAGTAATAACATACACTAATATCTCATAGTTGGAAAGCGTGAGTAAAGTAATAACATACACTAATATCTCATAGTTGGAAAGCGTGAGTAAAGTAATAACATACACTAATATCTCAGAGTTAGAAAGCGTGAGTAAAGTAATAACATACACTTATATCTCATAGTTGGAAAGCGTGAGTAAAGTAATAACATACACTAATATCTCATAGTTGGAATGCGTGAGTAAAGTAATAACATACACTTATATCTCATAGTTGGAAAGCGTGAGTAAAGTAATAACATACACTAATATCTCATAGTTGGAAAGCGTGAGTAAAGTAATAACATACACTAATATCTCAGAGTTAGAAAGCGTGAGTAAAGTAATAACATACACTAATATCTCAGAGTTAGAAAGCGTGAGTAAAGTAATAACATACACTAATATCTCAGAGTTGGAAAGCGTGAGTAAAGTAATAACATACACTAATATCTCAGAGTTAGAAAGCGTGAGTAAAGTAATAACATACACTAATATCTCATAGTTGGAAAGCGTGAGTAAAGTAATAACATACACTAATATCTCATAGTTGGAAAGCGTGAGTAAAGTAATAACATACACTAATATCTCATAGTTGGAAAGCGTGAGTAAAGTAATAACATACACTAATATCTCATAGTTGGAAAGCGTGAGTAAAGTAATAACATACACGAATATCTCATAGTTGGAAAGCGTGAGTAAAGTAATAACATACACTAATATCTCATAGTTGGAAAGCGTGAGTAAAGTAATAACATACACTAATATCTCATAGTTGGAAAGCGTGAGTAAAGTAATAACATACACTAATATCTCATAGTTGGAAAGCGTGAGTAAAGTAATAACATACACTAATATCTCATAGTTAGAAAGCGTAAGTAAAGTAATAACATACACTTATATCTCATAGTTGGAAAGCGTGAGTAAAGTAATAACATACACTAATATCTCATAGTTAGAAAGCGTAAGTAAAGTAATAACATACACTTATATCTCATAGTTGGAAAGCGTGAGTAAAGTAATAACATACACTAATATCTCATAGCAAATTATTTAACAAAATTCTGCTCCATACAATTCCACCACGGATGATTCCGCATCGGATAATTCCGTATGAAATAATTATCTGTGACAATTCCATCCCGGTATCTCATCCAAATTACCAATCCACCAGCGGCGGCCCGGTACTTTAAAAATAATTATTTATTACTTGGGGGAAAAAAATGTCCAACGTATTTTTCCCAAGTAACACGGAAGTTTATTCTTAAATTATTGATACTTTCTTGTCGCTTGATTCTTGAATAAAAGATTGAACTAAGAAGTGTTACTTAGTGCTACTAAGAAGTGTTACTTAGTGCTACTAAGAAGTGTTACTTAGTGCTACTAAGAAGTGTTACTTAGTGCTACTAAGTAGTGTTACTTAGTGCTACTAAGTAGTGTTACAATATAAATTGAACGAACTGCAGTATTTTAGTAATTACAGCGATTCCAATCAAACAAACCAAAATATTGGATATTAATTGAGTTCTATTTTGGAATACGCCCCACAGACACCAAAGTGACACTTATGAGTGTGTGCATTAATTTTGCTCAAATTACGTACAAACCTTTTCTACTTCGAAGCTCTTTCAACACAATAAAATGTAATAATTTCCCCGGGAAAAAGTAAAATCAATGCAATCCTATGGGATAAAGTAAAATCAATACAATCCTATGGGACACTGTTTTCCCTAAGGAAAAAGGTCTCCCTTTTCATCCGAATTTTGGGTATTTTTGAAACAATACAAACAAAGCTTTCAGGCGAAATTATTAAAATAAAAAGCGCGCCGTGTGTATTTCATCGTCTAAGTTTATAGTATAGTTTTCTGCGAAATAAATCCAAAAGCATTATTTGGCCAGCAACAAGTCCAGCAGCGAGATCAGTTCTGGCTTTGTATAGCTGTGATCCTCGAAACTTACACTCTCGGCAACAGCTTCGCTATACGAGATGAATAGAAAATAATCTTCAAAATGGGCTCGTAATTGTGGCACTAGACCTAATATACCAGTAGCAGTGAACCTTCAAAGTTCGGTATTCTTTTTTGAGAAACCAATATTTTCAAACCCCACGTTTCCAGTGACGAAATAAATATGTATTTAAGTCGTGTTTATGTTCTAAACGAACCAAATATTTATATTGTCTCTTCAAAACATATAAAAACTAAAACATGTCTGCCTTGGGTATACTCTGCGTACTAAAAACGTATAAGTTTAAAGTTGCGCCCAAGATCTACACTGGATCCACTATAAACAGTAAAAATACAAATAAAAATACGATTAATAAGTTATTGTCAATTGTTATAAATGAAGTATATTGTGGGGTTTATCCAGAGCTACGAAACCAGCCCAAAATTGTCGAATTTCGTTGACGCAATCAAAAGATACGAACATGTAAAGTTTTTGCTAAATTTTTGCCGGTTTAAAGTGACAGTGACCAATAAATACTTATTTTACTTACACGCAGCAAAAATAATAAATTTTCATAAAATATTTACATTTACAACACAAAATTATTGACGAGTTGAAATGAACAACAAATCGATAAGGAATTACTGCGAAATATCAACGAACCTAGATTTATCGATATGAGTTATCCGAGGATTGGTGAAGTAATTCTGCTTCAAAGTATATCGCCGCAATATCGTCAATTTGAGGAATTTAATGTATCTGAGGACGCTGACTTTGAAGTTGGTTTAATTAAACTTGGGAGCCAAGGGTTTTAACGACCTAATCTAACGCAACCATTAATCTAGCCCACAAAACTATGGAATAATCTATAATTACCTTCAGATAGCTATAAACTTTTCATCAGTTTAAAAAAGAAATTAAAGTGGGATGGGGATAGAGCTACAGACACAGTCAATAAGAAAGGAATCAATGAAAACGTGACACGGCATTAACCAATTATTATTTGTAGTTTATAATTTAGTGCTATTTGGTAACCCAAGACTAATACTCACTACTCATCCATTAAAAATTAATTTATAACAAGAGATGTTTCGTATAGCCCTGAGATACTGATTCGTCACATAGCAGAGACATTGTGGCTCGGCGGCAGGGGATGTGCGAACGAGGCCTAGCGTCCGTTCTCGGCGTAGTACGGAGGCGGCTCCAGTTCGCGCCGTCCCGTCCCGTCCCGCCCCGTCCCGTCCCGTCCCGTCCCGTCCCGTCCCGTCCCGTCCCGTCCCGTCCCGTCCCGTCCCGTCCCGTCCCGTCCCGTCCCGTCCCGTCCCGTCCCGTCCCGTCCCGTCCCGTCCCGTCCCGTCCCGTCCCGTCCCGTCCCGTCCCGTCCCGTCCCGTCCCGTCCCGTCCCGTCCCGTCCCGTCCCGTCCCGTCCCGTCCCGTCCCGTCCCGTCCCGTCCCGTCCCGTCCCGTCCCGTCCCGTCCCGTCCCGTCCCGTCCCGTCCCGTCCCGTCCCGTCCCGTCCCGTCCCGTCCCGTCCCGTCCCGTCCCGTCCCGTCCCGTCCCGTCCCGTCCCGTCCCGTCCCGTCCCGTCCCGTCCCGTCCCGTCCCGTCCCGTCCCGTCCCGTCCCGTCCCGTCCCGTCCCGTCCCGTCCCGTCCCGTACATCTGTAGTTATTAATCTTACCTTACATCAAATAATTCTTACCTTTCTCTCAAACAATTTATCCACATCCTGTACTGTTTGCAGTTCTAGAACTTTATATAACCCCTTTTGAGTGTCTGGATCCTTCTTTTTGGAACAGGTCCTGAAATAAAACCAAAAACATGTGACCCAGGCAAAATAACATACAATGACAAAAATTTACACAAAATAACAAGCCACGAGAAGAATAATACTGTGCGAGAATTTTAACTTTTCGGTTGAAATTTAATAGCAATTAATTTATGATAATTTTGTACTTCTTGAAAATTAGCCTTATATTTGTGTTTTATATCGGTCAGTTTGTCGTTGAAACCTGTACAGGTACTAAATTCGTTTATTGTATTGGTTTGGTCCAGCCGCCAGCACCCCTTGTAACTTCATCGGTGTATATAATAGAAAAAAACCCACCCTGTAATTCCTCACAAAAATGCAACTAGTGAAATATAACAGCAAAACGGCTGGAAGAAACACAATTTATATATTTTAAATTATTGAATATATACGAAGGCGGTTGGAGCCGATAGTTGGTTGCTAGAATAAGATCTAAAATACTTACTGGACAATCGTTGAGAGATTCAGTTGGAAATCCTTGTTGTCGTGAACGATTTCGCCGAGCAATGACCCTGTGTAGTTGGGGATAACACCGATGGGGTCGATCAGGTTGGCCGAGAGACCCTGATCTTGTTCGAGATCGCAACCGACCTGTGCGTTTCCGCCTACGAACAGGTGGAACATGGACCCGATGACGATGAGCCAACCGAACAGGAAGCAGACGATGACACTGCCGACGAGGAGTAGACCACCGCTGTTACTGAGGGAAGAGCGGGCGGTGGGAGCGGCGACCTTGTCGTAACCGCAGGCGCCGAGACCGAGGCCAACGTAGTTGAGAATGACGATAAGGAAAATTACACAACATAGAGCAAGTGTCACAGACCATCTGGAAGAGAAGGACAAGTTCTATAGAACGATGAAACACGATAGGGTTGGGTTAGTCCGGTTAGAAGATAATCAGAAAAGCTGAAAATCAAAAACATAAAAAATCAGAAATTAGAAATCAAAAATCACAAACATGTGTACATTGGTATTATCCATATAACAAACCTGTAAATGCCAATCTTAGATATTGTATTAAGAACGGTTCCATCCCAAGTGGAATTCGCGACATTTTTGACTCTCTGGAAGGATTTCACGATCTTATCGACATTTCTGTTGCAATTCATTCGGAACTCTTCGATGGTAACGTTGGTAACTAAAATATAAGTTAATTAACGTTGGTAACTAAAATATAAGTTAATTAACGTTGGTAACTAAAAATATAAGTTAATTAACTTCGTGTAATCTAAAATATAAGTTAATTAACTTTGTGTAAGCTAAAATATAAGTTAATTAACTTTATGTAAGCTAAAATATAAGTTAATTAACTTTGTGTAAGCTAAAATATAAGTTAATTAACGTTGGTAACTAAAATATAAGTTAATTAACGTTGGAACCTCCAGGCCTCTGCAGGAGTGGCGGGAAGCGAGTCGACGGAGTAACCATGGTTCCATGGAAACATGGTAAATCCGTCACTTGGGATGCGACTGTGGTAGATCCCCTTTGTCCCAGCCACATACACCTTGCCCTGACTGCTGGGGGTCGCGTTGCGGAGGTGGCTGAGGAGAAGAAAACAGCCAAATACCGGGAGCTAGTCGACCGGGGCTACATCTTCTCCCCGGTTGCCTTTGAGACCTACGGCTGTCCGGGCTCTTCCACTCGCAGTTTCCTGAAGGAGATCGGCGACCGTATACGTAGTGTCACCAACGAGCCGCGGTCGCACCGATTCCTCCTACAGAGGCTCCTCATTGCCATTCAGATCGGCAATGCCGCTTCGATCTTAGGATCGATTAGGTCCACGGACGAGGGTCTGTTGGACCCCGTCTCCTAGGCTCCTCCACTTGCGTTCCCCGCTCCCCCTATCCCATCTCCCCTCCCCGTTATAACTCTTATTCCCCCGCCCCCTTTGTAATTTGTCTCTATTCTGAGATGCTTTTTATAATTTGTGCTTCATTATTGTAGTATTTCTATTTGTTTGTAATAATTAACTTTTGCAATTAATTGATTAGTAAATATAGCTAAAATATAAGTTAATTAACGTTGGTAACTAAAATATAAGTTAATTAACGTTGGTAACTAAAATATAAGTTAATTAACTTTGTGTAAGCTAAAATATAAGTTAATTAACGTTGGTAACTAAAATATAAGTTAATTAACTTTGTGTAAGCTAAAATGTAAGTTAATTAACGTTGGTAACTAAAATATAAGTTAATTAACGTTGGTAACTAAAATATAAGTTAATAACGTTGGTAACTAAAATATAAGTTAATTAACTTTGTGTAATCTAAAATATAAGTTAATTAACTTTGTGTAAGCTAAAATATAAGTTAATTAACTTTGTGTAAGCTAAAATATAAGTTAATTAACGTTGGTAACTAAAATATAAGTTAATTAACGTTGGTAACTAAAATATAAGTTAATTAACTTTGTGTAAGCTAAAATATAAGTTAATTAACGTTGGTAACTAAAATATAAGTTAATTAACTTTGTGTAAGCTAAAATGTAAGTTAATTAACGTTGGTAACTAAAATATAAGTTAATTAACGTTGGTAACTAAAATATAAGTTAATTAACTTTGTGTAAGCTAAAATATAAGTTAATTAACGTTGGTAACTAAAATATAAGTTAATTAACTTTGTGTAAGCTAAAATGTAAGTTAATTAACGTTGGTAACTAAAATATAAGTTAATTAACGTTGGTAACTAAAATATAAGTTAATAACGTTGGTAACTAAAATATAAGTTAATTAACTTTGTGTAATCTAAAATATAAGTTAATTAACTTTGTGTAAGCTAAAATATAAGTTAATTAACTTTGTGTAAGCTAAAATATAAGTTAATTAACGTTGGTAACTAAAATATAAGTTAATTAACGTTGGTAACTAAAATATAAGTTAATTAACTTTGTGTAAGCTAAAATATAAGTTAATTAACGTTGGTAACTAAAATATAAGTTAATTAACTTTGTGTAAGCTAAAATGTAAGTTAATTAACGTTGGTAACTAAAATATAAGTTAATTAACGTTGGTAACTAAAATATAAGTTAATAACGTTGGTAACTAAAATATAAGTTAATTAACTTTGTGTAATCTAAAATATAAGTTAATTAACTTTGTGTAAGCTAAAATATAAGTTAATTAACTTTGTGTAAGCTAAAATATAAGTTAATTAACGTTGGTAACTAAAATATAAGTTAATTAACGTTGGTAACTAAAATATAAGTTAATTAACTTTGTGTAAGCTAAATGTAAGCGGATTCAATTCCCTGCACTACCCACCGAAAATGGGACTAGTGGCATTTCATAATGTCACCTCATAACCAACTAAGGCGATACACACCGCCAGCCACAGGGAAAGTTGAGAGGTCAAACCATCGCAGAGGGACAAAGGGGCTACCAAGGCTAGCACGTGGGGATAGTGGCAACAGGGAGTGGCGAGGTGACAATTAATCAGCTTAAGCCAATGATGGGTGGGGAAAACACACTGGAAGCTTTTAACCGTCGTCGTCACTACCGTGCTATTATATTCTGACTGTGCTATTATTATGTTCTGTGATTATAACAACTGACAGTAAAAACTCATTTATTTCAACGGCCTTTCGGCCTATTATATATATCCAGACTACAGCTTTAGCAGCCTATGGACGCGGCGACGCGTATAACACACACACCGGTCGGGTTCCATACTGTCAACTCCAAGATTCCGTCACACTAAAATGTAAGTTAATTAACGTTGGGAACTAAAATATAAGTTAATTAACGTTGGTAACTAAAATATAAGTTAATTAACTTTGTGTAAGCTAAAATATAAGTAAATTAACTTTGTGTAAGCTAAAATATAAGTTAATTAACGTTGGTAACTAAAATATAAGTTAATTAACGTTGGTAACTAAAATATAAGTTAATTAACGTTGGTAACTAAAATATAAGTTAATTAACATTGGTAACTAAAATATAAGTTAATTAACGTTGGTAACTAAAATATAAGTTAATTAACTTTGTGTAAGCTAAAATATAAGTTAATTAACTTTGTGTAAGCTAAAATATAAGTTAATTAACTTTGTGTAGAAAATATGACTCATACGAAAATACGGATAAATTGGATACGGATCAAATAAAGATTGGATACGGATCAAGTACAGATGGGAAACGGATCAAGTACCGATTGGATACGGATCAAGTACAGATTGGATACGGATCAAGTACAGATTGGATACGGATCAAGTACAGATTGGATACGGATCAAGTACAGATTGGATACGGATCAAGTACAGATTGGATACGGATCAAGTACAGATTGGATACGGATCAAGTACAGATTGGATACGGATCAAGTACAGATGGGAAACGGATCAAGTACAGATGGGAAACGGATCAAGTACAGATTGGATACGGATAAAGTGCAGATTGGATACGAATCAAGTACAGATTGGATACGGATCAAGTACAGATTGGATACGGATCAAGTACAGATTGGATACGGATCAAGTACAGATTGGATACGGATCAAGTACAGATTGGATACGGATCAAGTACAGATTGGATACGGATCAAGTACAGATTGGATACAGATCAAGTACAGATTGGATACGGATCAAGTACAGATTGGATACGGATCAAGTACAGATTGGATACGGATCAAGTACAGATTGGATACGGATCAAGTACAGATTGGATACGAATCAAGTACAGATTGGATACGGATCAAGTACAGATTGGATACGGATCAAGTACAGATTGGATACGGATCAAGTACAGATTGGATACGGATCAAGTACAGATTGGATACGGATCAAGTACAGATTGGATACGGATCAAGTACAGATTGGATACGGATCAAGTACAGATTGGATACGGATCAAGTACAGATTGGAAACGGATCAAGTACAGATGGGAAACGGATCAAGTACCGATTGGATACGGATCAAGTACAGATGGGAAACGGATCAAGTACAGATTGGATACGAATCAAACGTACAGATTGGAAACGGATCAAGTACAGATTGGATACGGATTAAGTACAGATTGGATACGAATCAAACGTACAGATTGGAAACGGATCAAGTACAGATTGGATACGGATTAAGTACAGATTGGATACGGATCAAGTACAGATTGGATACGGATTGAATACAAATTTGATACGGATTTAATATACAGATTGGATATATATTGAATACGGATTGAATACGGATTAGTTTTATATTTTTTTTATTGTTACCAATGTGTTACCCGACTAGTAGTATACCTTATACTTTGTACTGTTGTGTTTTTAACATTTTAATTAATTGAGCCGCCGGAAGCCTTTAATCCGGATATGGATAAGTGATAATAATAGGATTATCTCGATCCAGAATACCTGCTCTGGTATCGTTTGTTTCATCCATGAGTATTTGCCCCACCCTTTCCATCTGTTCCTCGTAAGTTTTTATCAGTTTCTCCATTCCAACATCATCAACTTGTTCAATGACCGGGACCAGACTGATCAGCTAAAATAAAAGCAAAGTAAAAATATTAAAGTTAAATGTCGCCCAGCATATTGCAGGTCTGTAATAGGTGAATCTAGTGTAATAAATAAATAATATAAACTTCATTAAAGATTCGTTACGAGTAATTAAGGGCCGCACCCATCCACATAGCGAGTAATTAAGGGCCACACCCACCCACATAGCGAGTAATTAAGGGCCACGCCCACCCACATAGCGAGTAATTAAGGGCCACACCCACCCACATAGCGAGTAATTAAGGGCCACACCCACCCACATAGCGAGTAATTAAGGGCCGCACCCACCCACATAGCGAGTAATTAATGGCCGCACCCACCCACATAGCGAGTAATTAAGGGTCACACCCACCCACATAGCGAGTAATTAAGGGCCGCACCCACCCACATAGCGAGTAATTAAGGGCCACACCCACCCACATAGCGAGTAATTAATGGCCGCACCCACCCACATAGCGAGTAATTAAGGGCCGCTCCCACCCACATAGCGAGTAATTAAGGGCCGCACCCACCCACATAGCGAGTAATTAATGGCCACACCCACCCACATAGCGAGTAATTAAGGGCCACACCCACCCACATAGCGAGTAATTAAGGGCCGCACCCACCCACATAGCGAGTAATTAATGGCCGCACCCACCTACATAGCGAGTAATTAAGGGCCGCACCCACCCACATAGCGAGTAATTAAGGGCCACACCCACCCACATAGCGAGTAATTAAGGGCCGCACCCACCCACATAGCGAGTAATTAATGGCCGCACCCACCCACATAGCGAGTAATTAAGGGCCACACCCACCCACATAGCGAGTAATTAAGGGCCGCACCCACCCACATAGCGAGTAATTAATGGCCGCACCCACCTACATAGCGAGTAATTAAGGGCCGCACCCACCCACATAGCGAGTAATTAAGGGCCACACCCACCCACATAGCGAGTAATTAAGGGCCACACCCACCCACATAGCGAGTAATTAATGGCCGCACCCACCCACATAGCGAGTAATTAAGGGCCACACCCACCCACATAGCGAGTAATTAATGGCCGCACCCACCCACATAGCGAGTAATTAATGGCCGCACCCACCCACATAGCGAGTAATTAATGGCCGCACCCACCCACATAGCGAGTAATTAAGGGCCACACCCACCCACATAGCGAGTAATTAAGGGCCGCACCCACCCACATAGCGAGTAATTAAGGGCCACACCCACCCACATAGCGAGTAATTAATGGCCGCACCCACCCACCTAGCGAGTAATTAAGGGCCACACCCACCCACATAGCGAGTAATTAATGGCCGCACCCACCCACATAGCGAGTAATTAAGGGCCACACCCACCCACATAGCGAGTAATTAAGGGCCGCACCCACCCACATAGCGAGTAATTAAGGGCCACACCCACCCACATAGCGAGTAATTAAGGGCCGCACCCACCCACATAGCGAGTAATTAATGGCCGCACCCACCCACATAGCGAGTAATTAAGGGCCACACCCACCCACATAGCGAGTAATTAAGGGCTGCACCCACCCACATAGCGAGTAATTAAGGGCCACACCCACCCACATAGCGAGTAATTAATGGCCGCACCCACCCACCTAGCGAGTAATTAAGGGCCACACCCACCCACATAGCGAGTAATTAATGGCCGCACCCACCCACATAGCGAGTAATTAAGGGCCACACCCACCCACATAGCGAGTAATTAAGGGCCGCACCCACCCACATAGCGAGTAATTAAGGGCCGCACCCACCCACATAGCGAGTAATTAATGGCCGCACCCACCCACATATCGAGTAATTAAGGGCCGCACCCACCCACATAGCGAGTAATTAAGGGCCGCACCCACCCACATAGCGAGTAATTAAGGGCCGCACCCACCCACATAGCGAGTAATTAAGGGCCGCACCCACCCACATAGCGAGTAATTAAGGGCCGCACCCACCCACATAGCGAGTAATTAAGGGCCGCACCCACCCACATAGCGAGTAATTAAGGGCCGCACCCACCCACATAGCGAGTAATTAAGGGCCGCACCCACCCACATAGCGAGTAATTAAGGGCCGCTCCCACCACATAGCGAGTAATTAAGGGCCGCACCCACTCACATAGCGAGTAATTAAGGGCCGCACCCACCCACATAGCGAGTAATTAAGGGCCGCACCCACCCACATAGCGAGTAATTAAGGGCCGCACCCACCCACATAGCGAGTAATTAATGGCCGCACCCACCCACATAGCGAGTAATTAAGAGCCGCACCCACCCACATAGCGAGTAATTAAGGGCCGCACCCACCCACATAGCGAGTAATTAAGGGCCGCACCCACCCACATAGCGAGTAATTAAGGGCCGCACCCACCCACATAGCGAGTAATTAAGGGCCGCACCCACCCACATAGCGAGTAATTAAGGGCCGCACCCACCCACATAGCGAGTAATTAAGGGCCGCTCCCACCACATAGCGAGTAATTAAGGGCCGCACCCACTCACATAGCGAGTAATTAAGGGCCGCACCCACCCACATAGCGAGTAATTAAGGGCCGCACCCACCCACATAGCGAGTAATTAAGGGCCGCACCCACCTACATAGCGAGTAATTAATGGCCGCACCCACCCACATAGCGAGTAATTAAGAGCCGCACCCACCCACACAGCGAGTAATTAAGGGCCGCACCCACCCACATAGCGAGTAATTAAGGGCCGCACCCACCCACATAGCGAGTAATTAAGGGCCGCACCCACCCACATAGCGAGTAATTAAGGGCCGCACCCACCTACATAGCGAGTAATTAAGGGCCGCACCCACCTACATAGCGAGTAATTAATGGCCGCACCCACCCACATAGCGAGTAATTAAGGGCCGCACCCACCCACATAGCGAGTAATTAAGGGCCGCACCCACCTACATAGCGAGTAATTAAGGGCCGCACCCACCCACATAGCGAGTAATTAAGGGCCGCACCCACCTACATAGCGAGTAATTAAGGGCCGCACCCACCCACATAGCGAGTAATTAAGGGCCGCACCCACCCACATAGCGAGTAATTAAGGGCCGCACCCACCCACATAGCGAGTAATTAAGGGCCGCACCCACCTACATAGCGAGTAATTAAGGGCCGCACCCACCCACATAGCGAGTAATTAAGGGCCGCACCCACCCACATAGCGAGTAATTAAGGGCCGCACCCACCTACATAGCGAGTAATTAAGGGCCGCACCCACCCACATAGCGAGTAATTAAGGGCCGCACCCACCCATATAGCGAGTAATTAAGGGCCGCACCAACCCACATAGCGAGTAATTAAGGGCCGCACCCACCCACATAGCGAGTAATTAAGGGCCGCACCAACCCACATAGCGAGTAATTAAGGGCCGCACCCACCTACATAGCGAGTAATTAAGGGCCGCACCCACCCACATAGCGAGTAATTAAGGGCCGCACCCACCCACATAGCGAGTAATTAAGGGCCGCACCAACCCACATAGCGAGTAATTAAGGGCCACGCCCACCCACATAGCGAGTAATTAAGGGCCGCACCCACCCACATAGCGAGTAATTAATGGCCGCACCCACCTACATAGCGAGTAATTAAGGGCCGCACCCACCCACATAGCGAGTAATTAAGGGCCACGCCCACCCACATAGCGAGTAATTAAGGGCCGCACCCACCCACATAGCGAGTAATTAAGGGCCGCACCAACCCACATAGCGAGTAATTAAGGGCCGCACCCACCTACATAGCGAGTAATTAAGGGCCGCACCCACCCACATAGCGAGTAATTAAGGGCCGCACCCACCCACATAGCGAGTAATTAAGGGCCGCACCAACCCACATAGCGAGTAATTAAGGGCCACGCCCACCCACATAGCGAGTAATTAAGGGCCGCACCCACCCACATAGCGAGTAATTAAGGGCCGCACCCGAAATCAAACAAACCTCCTGAAATTTAATATCGATTCTCATTTCTTCCCCTTCTTCTGCGCATTGCGGACATGCAGCGAGAAGATTTTCTTTCATATTCTCGAGATCTGCGTTTAGTAGTAAATACTCGGCCCTCAACCCGTAGGCATGGTTGTTCGTTATAATCAACTCAGTCTTTATGTCCGCTAGGTCTATAAACATAAACAGCAGTTACCGATATAGAGAAGGTGTGGATATCGTGACGTGACGTTATCACTAAGGATATTAAATCATCAAATTTATACGGTGAATTACCCAAGCTTAAATTACACTTTAGCAAGTTCCTTAAGGCCCTAAATTAATTTTTGACGATTTTCATTTTTTTCTACCATTTATACACTAAATCGACATCGCTTTATTGAAAATTATTGAAAAGTTTCAGCCAATCAATTAGCGATATCTAGTTGTTTAAAAATCAAACCTAAATCCAATTGGAGAAGTCCGGGGAATGTAAAATAAATAAAGGGTTACAGTGCCGTTTAGGGGATAGTCGCTTGTATAATTGTAAAAAAACTTGAATTTCATTAGTGCGAACAACATAAGTTTCGGAAACAAAATTTGATTAAAAATCACTTTTTAATAATGATCGATGGCTGATTGTTTTGGATCGATGGCTGATTCTTTTGGATCGATGGCTGATTCTTTTGGATCGATGGCTGATTGTTTTGGATCGATGGCTGATTCTTTTGGATCGATGGCTGATTGTTTTGGATCGATGGCTGATTCTTTTGGATCGATGGCTGATTGTTTTGGATCGATGGCTGATTCTTTTGGATCGATGGCTGATTCTTTTGGATCGATGGCTGATTGTTTTGGATCGATGGCTGATTCTTTTGGATCGATGGCTGATTGTTTTGGATCGATGGCTGATTCTTTTGGATCGATGGCTGATTCTTTTGGATCGATGGCTGATTCTTTTGGATCGATGGTTGATTCTTTTGGATCGATGGTTGATTCTTTTGAATCGATGGTTGATTCTACCTTAATAATCTAACCTTCTATTATTTTGTTGACATCGCTGAGAGCCTCATTAGTGCCGTCCTTTAGTTTCGCTTTGATTGTATCGCCAAGGATACCGCCAATATTTTGAAGGTCCGAAAGAAATTGGACATTCATAAAGTTGCACTGAAAATAGCAAATAAATAATAATTATGGATATATTTAGCAATTAAAAACAATAATAACAATTACAATTACAATAATAACAATTACAATTACAATAATAACAATTACAATAATAACAATTACAATTACAATAATAACAATTACAATTACAATAATACAATTACAATTACAATAATACAATACAATTACAATTACAATAATAACAATTACAATTACAATAATAACAATTACAATAATACAATTACAATTACAATAATACAATTACAATTACAATAATAACAATTACAATTACAATAATAACAATTACAATAATAACAATTACAATTACAATAATAACAATTACAATTACAATAATACAATTACAATAATAACAATTACAATTACAATAATACAATTACAATTACAATAATAACAATTACAATTACAATAATACAATTACAATAATACAATTACAATTACAATAATAACAATTACAATTACAATAATACAATTACAATAATAACAATTACAATTACAATTACAATTACAATTACAATAATAACAATTACAATTAACAATTACAATTACAATAATAACAATTACAATTACAATAATACAATTACAATATAACAATTACAATTACAATATACAATTACAATAATAACAATTACAATTACAATTACAATAATAACAATTACAATAATAACAATTACAATTACAATTACAATAATAACAATTACAATAATACAATTACAATTACAATTACAATAATAACAATTACAATAATAACAATTACAATTACAATAATAACAATTACAATTACAATAATAACAATTACAATAATACAATTACAATTACAATTACAATTACAACATTACAATTACAATTACAATAATAACAATTACAATAATAACAATTACAATTACAATAATAACAATTACAATTACAATAATACAATTACAATTACAATAATAACAATTACAATTACAATAATAACAATTACAATTAACAATTACAATTACAATAATAACAATTACAATTACAATAATAACAATTACAATAATAACAATTACAATTACAATAATAACAATTACAATAATAACAATTACAATTACAATAATAACAATTACAATTACAATAATAACAATTACAATTACAATAATACAATTACAATTACAATAATAACAATTACAATTACAATAATAACAATTACAATAATAACAATTACAATTACAATAATAACAATTACAATTACAATATACAATTACAATTACAATAATAACAATTACAATTACAATAATAACAATTACAATAATAACAATTACAATTACAATAATAACAATTACAATTACAATAATAACAATTACAATTACAATAATAACAATTACAATTACAATAATAACAATTACAATTACAATAATAACAATTACAATAATAACAATTACAATTACAATTACAATAACAATTACAATAATAACAATTACAATTACAATTACAATTACAATTACAATTACAATAATACAATTACAATTACAATAATAACAATTACAATTACAATAATAACAATTACAATAATAACAATTACAATTACAATAATAACAATTACAATTACAATAATAACAATTACAATAATAACAATTACAATTACAATAATAACAATTACAATAATAACAATTACAATTACAATAATAACAATTACAATTACAATTACAATTACAATAATAACAATTACAATAATACAATTACAATTACAATAATAACAATTACAATTACAATAATAACAATTACAATTACAATTAACAATTACAATTACAATAATAACAATTACAATTACAATAATAACAATTACAATAATAACAATTACAATTACAATAATAACAATTACAATTACAATAATAACAATTACAATAATAACAATTACAATTACAATAATAACAATTACAATTACAATTACAATTACAATTACAATTACAATATACAATTACAATAATAACAATTACAATTACAATAATAACAATTACAATAATAACAATTACAATTACAATAATAACAATTACAATAATAACAATTACAATTACAATAATAACAATTACAATTACAATAATAACAATTACAATAATAACAATTACAATTACAATAATAACAATTACAATAATAACAATTACAATTACAATAATAACAATTACAATTACAATTAACAATTACAATAATAACAATTACAATTACAATAATAACAATTACAATAATAACAATTACAATTACAATAATAACAATTACAATTACAATAATAACAATTACAATAATACAATTACAATTACAATAATAACAATTACAATAATAACAATTACAATTACAATTACAATTACAATTAACAATTACAATTACAATAATACAATTACAATAATACAATTACAATTACAATAATAACAATTACAATTACAATAATAACAATTACAATAATAACAATTACAATTACAATAATAACAATTACAATAATAACAATTACAATTACAATAATAACAATTACAATTACAATTAACAATTACAATTACAATTACAATTACAATTACAATTACAATTACAATTACAATAATAACAATTACAATTACAATAACAATTACAATACAATTACAATAACAATTACAATACAATTACAATAACAATTACAATTACAATTACAATTACAATAATAACAATTACAATTACAATAATACAATTACAATAATAACAATTACAATTACAATTAACAATTACAATTACAATAATACAATTACAATAATAACAATTACAATTACAATAATAACAATTACAATAATAACAATTACAATTACAATAATAACAATTACAATTACAATAATACAATTACAATTAACAATTACAATTACAATAATAACAATTACAATTACAATTACAATTACAATTACAATTACAATTACAATTACAATTACAATTACAATTACAATTACAATACAATTACAATTACAATAATACAATTACAATTACAATAATAACAATTACAATAATACAATTACAATTACAATTACAATTACAATTACAATTACAATAATAACAATTACAATTACAATTACAATTACAATTACAATAATACAATTACAATTCAACAATTACAATTACAATTACAATTACAATTACAATAATACAATTACAATTACAATTAACAATTACAATAATAACAATTACAATTACAATTACAATTACAATAATACAATTACAATATACAATTACAATTACAATATACAATTACAATTACAATTACAATTACAATTACAATTACAATAATAACAATTACAATTACAATTAACAATTACAATAATACAATTACAATTACAATAATACAATTACAATTACAATAATAACAATTACAATAATACAATTACAATTACAATTACAATAATAACAATTACAATACATAACAATTACAATTACAATAATTACAATTACAATAATAACAATTACAATTACAATAATTACAATTACAATAATAACAATTACAATTACAATAATACAATTACAATTACAATACATAACAATTACAATAATTACAATTACAATTACAATACAATAACAATTACAATTACAATAATAACAATTACAATTACAATAATAACAATTACAATTACAATAATAACAATTACAATAATTACAATTACAATTACAATAATAACAATTACAATTACTAATAATAATTAGTAATATTAATTTATTAATTAATTTATTAATTAATTAATTTATTTTAATATTAATTAATTACTAATATAATTACTAATAACTTACTGTAGGACTATTGTACCTATTTTTACATTGCACACGGAGGGAGGTGAGATATAACTGCAGATTTAAAATTAATGTCTATATACATTTAATTTCGCGACAAAATAATATCAAAAAAACTAAATATATCGAATACCACACATAAAATCGATCTGAAATTTTGTAACGCGATTATGAACCACCAAAACAATGTACTTGCAAAATTTAATCAAAAAAGGTAGGCAGGAAGTGTACGAAACTGCAATTCCGGTATATGGATAGTCTATGGATGGATAGCTATGATATC
>JAUCBJ010004682.1:0-38576 GCA_032718475.1 Nemertoderma westbladi
CTAAGCTATGAAAGGTATTTGCCGCATTGCAGGTTTTTTGTCTTACCATGTCCGCTAAAACACGTATATAGCAAAATGACTTTTATGTCCGTTAAAACACCTGTAACGGTACCTTGAGGGCGAGGGGAATATTTATACAGTTATAGAACCTTTTTAGAGTATTCCAGCGCCTGGGGGGAAACTGGATTGCGAAGCAAAGGGGCCAGTTATATCCCACAGAAGCTTTTACAGATGGTCAAAGGGTTTAACAGATTTATTTTGCGTTATACGCTACTGTTAAAGGGACATCACGCTACTATATGTATTATTTAATATACGGTATGAGAGCAATATCGCAAGAAGCAATGTCAGTGAGAAGAGGCAAGTCGTTTCCAAGGTCTACCCAGAGCTTGGTTTAGCCAAGACACGAGGATCTGAACTTTGCATTCCTCATACTCTACTTACCAATAATACTTGAGTATAGTAGGAGCTTTATTGTACTTTAATAAGTACGGATATTTCATCTTACTGTAGTTACGTATTTGTAATGTAATACGGACAGTAAGGAAAGAGAAAAAGAATTATTTCTCGCCGTCGCACGAAATATATAATATATAAGTAATTAAGTAATAAACACTATTATATTGCACTAATCTACTAAATAATCGCTAAAATAACATTCTACTAAATAAAATTAAAGAAAACGATTATAATAAAATTACATAATAATACATACATAAATATAAAATAATAAAAACAAATATAAAATAATATAGTCACACACCCACTCCAGACGCTGTTACGTTGGGGAGTCCCTAGATGTTTGTTGGATTAGGGAGGTGGTCGTGGGAAGAGTATCTTGCCTTCCATAGTTTCCGGACAGTTCTCGGTCTCGTTCCAGTAAACATAAACGACCAACTGGGCGATTGAGCTGCTGTGTCTCGAAGACAATTCCAGGTTTCCTCTTCGTCCTGGAATAGTGACGATAGAAACATCACTTCAAATACACGACGGCCTTACAAAGCCGATTCCAGGATCTATAGTGGTCCATCGCTCCCGGCAGGAGAGGTGAGAGTCCCGGCGAGACGTCTGGTGTTCCAGATCTCCAGTCTCTCTCTCTGATCTCCACAACAGATCGGTTCGCGGTGGGGGAGTTTAGATCCACAGCGTCGTCCCTGGCAATGTGTAGTACAGACAGATCTATCACGGGTTTAAATAACCTT
This sequence comes from Nemertoderma westbladi, assembly GCA_032718475.1. NCBI lineage: Eukaryota > Metazoa > Xenacoelomorpha > Nemertodermatida > Nemertodermatidae > Nemertoderma > Nemertoderma westbladi. The sequence goes on from JAUCBJ010004682.1 coordinate 1,203, forward strand.
GATTTACTCGCCCGGGTTTTAGGTTTGACTTTCTCCGCTCCCTTGGCTTGTCTAATCTCAGCCGTGGTAAGATGGGGAGGCCATTCATCTTCTTTACTTAGGAAGTCGGGTCCACCTAACCAGTCTGGAGTATCTGTCAGTTCTTGAGGAGTTGCTCCTCTGGAAGCGATGTCGGCTAGATTAATCGTCTCGGGGCAATGTCTCCATTGATCTACATTGGAGTTAATATCGTCATTATCTGAGGAGTATGGTGTTCCCTCAGTTGGGTCGTCTACCTCACTGCTCTCCGCTTCCCATTCACTTACTTGGTATACCCGTTCTTTTGGTAACCTTTCTATGAGAGTTCTACGGGAAGGGCCAGTAAAGTACCAACCTACTCTAGTTCTTCCCGCATAGGCTTGTAGTGGTTGCGGTTGAGCAGGCCGTTTCTCCAATGTCTCAAGCGCCTCATGCGCATTTTGGCCGATGAGTATTTGCACTCCAGGGTAGTCTGTGTTGAATCTAGGTATATTAAGCTGCTGGGTGGAATCGTCCTCATCCCAGTTATAAGGTTCTACTTGGCTGGTAGCGAAGTTCTTTATCGCCACCATTTTTACTGACCTTATGCTATGTTCTCCTAGTTCATCCTGGGGGGTGGACAACGCACCTACATAATAATCCGCTATTACTGTAGATTTCCAAACCTGCATAATTCCTGACATGTTTAACTTAGTTCGGAACTTGGGTTGTCCAGCAAAGATGTCTTCGGCTAGTTCTTTGTCGATGAATGTTCCTGTGCTACCGGAGTCAAGGAGGGCGTTCACTGTATAACTCCTTTTAGGTCCGTGGACCCTTAACTGCACTACGGGAAATTCTTGGATTCCTACATTGGAAGTTGGTGCTTTCCAAGATGGTTGTCGGTCAGAAGTAGTTAGGGGGAGCTCGCTGTCGGTGTCCTTTTCATACGTAAGTGCTCGATACACTGCGGTATTTATCAGGTAACAGGATTCGTTTTCGTCGGAGAATTCGTCCGTATAGAATCCTTCCATCTCAGAACTTTGGTCAGTGTCGTTCACATCACTGAATTGGACATGTAGTTCGGACTCACTTACCTGACTCGGGCTGTTTCGATCGAATTCAGTGTGCAACAAGATATGATGTTTTGCGCCGCACTTTGCACACCTTGCGTCGGAGTAACAGGTTCGCCGTTGGTGTCCTCGTCTGAGGCAATTATAACACAACCGCTTATCCCACATGACTTCACGTCTATCCTTTAATGATTTCCTCATGAATTCATCACACGCACTTAAACGGTGGGGCCCGTCGCACAGCACACATTTTGGTTTGATGTTACTTACCTTACTCTGGGTAACGTTGTGCACACTCGTTCTTTCCTCGGGCTTTCTTACATGAATTCTCTTAGGAGACGTAGGAGGAGTTTTTCTTACCTGTTCTCTCCTGTCATTGGTTCGAGACTTGAATTTACTTACGTCCTTAGGCGCTTTGTTGTCATAGTAAGATCTTTCAGTGTCTTTCCCGCTGTCTTCCTCTTGAGAAGCCTGGCTTTCGCCGTCGTCTGTATAACACACTGGTATTACCCTTCTCCTAGAAACGGGTTTCTCACTTACCTTATTTTCCGGTGTCTTCTCTCTGGACTGCTTTAGGAGCTGTAATTTTACCTCTCCATCTAAGAATGACATGAGATCAGCCATGGTAGGATCTCTTCGTTGTTGTTCCATCATATATAACACTTTCTTGTCCCAGCGTGTACCTACTCCACCCTTTGGTAAAGTAGAGGCCACGGCTCCAATAACCATAGAACTCTGATATTCATGAGACTTACCTAGCCAATCTAATTGTCTACAGATTTCCTGAATCTCATCGGAAAACTCTACAATCCCGCTGCTAATGAACTTTCGGGGCGCTACCAATTTTGCATACAAATACCTAGCTATGTTATTCCTATTACCATACCTGATGTTTAGGGTATCCCAAACTTGTCTTAATCCATCTGGATGTCCAATAAACTTTAACCCCATTAACTTGGGAGATCCTTCCAAGCACTCGATGAGGAATCTAAGTTTCTCTCCATTAGATAGCACAGAGTTCTGTATGTTATCTTTATAATATTCATTAAAATTAATATTCAAAAAAAAAAATTCTATAATTCATTCAAAAATATTCATTAATTCATATTCATTATAATATTCAATCAATATTCATTATTTCATCTCATCTCCATTGAACTTGACGATCTCTCCCACCTTTACCGCTTGACGGGCTTCGGTTCTAGCCATTTGACGTGTAAAACTTTCTTGGGCCATCGTGTTATTTAATATCGAGTTATCGGTATATAAATTTCTCGGATTATGATCAGGTCTATATGGAATATCATTGTCAACAGGTTTATAATTACCCTTAATAGGGTTCACTATAGGAGTTTCTACTTCACTAGCAGTATAGATGCGTGTAGGCTCCACACCTTGCGCATGAAATACTTCAGACCTAACAGGTTGACACATTGTTACTGGGGTTGGTGGTATACCCCTTCGGGTATTTACTAATTTGTAATTTACTAATAATGCGATACTCTGCTGCACCTCTTGCAACTCTAACCTACTTTCCCTTACTGTGCCCTTGAACTGCTGAACAGTTCCTTCCATCTCCCGGACCTGCTGAGAGGAGCACTTGCGGTGTTCCCTCAACTGCCCGAGCAGGAGACCCATCTCCCGTCGTCCCTCTTCTACCCACTCGACCGCCGAAGCGGGAGGCGCCAACGTAGTAGCGGGCGGACGAGGGACAATGGGCGACAAATCATTAATATTTCGCTCGGAGTCCAGGACATGAACATTTTCTGGGGTGGTTCTGTTGGGCACAGGTAGTTTCGTGCTGTGCAAAGGGAATTTAGAGGTAGGTTCTGGGAGTACAGGTGTCTCTATCACCGAAGGGGTGGCTTCGAGAACAGGCCTAATTATTTCAGGTTCATCTACTATAGTAGGGAGTCTTTCTAATCTAATAATTTGGTCTGTGGGTTCTGTACTACCTAAGTCTACACTATCCAGTTGCATTCTCACCTCAGGAGGTAACGTCCGCTTGAGCATCCGTCTACGTCCGCTTGAACGAGATTTATTACCTCTACCTTCGGGATCTCTCATATCACCTTCATCGGAGGAGGCAAATCCCTGTCTTCTGGAAGTATATCGACTCAGTAACCGTATCTGAGTTGCAACTATCCGTATCTGAGCTGTCCTTTGTTTCTTCAAGTATTCTTGTTCCGCCTGAAGTTTTTCCAGCTCTAGTTGGGTGGTCTCTTCAGATGCTCTTAGTTCTGCTTCTGCCACTGCCGCTTTTCTTTCCGCTTCTATTGCTGCAGCTGCCGCTTTTCTTTCCGCTTCTACTTGCCGTTGCTTTAATTGTCTATCCTTAACTAGCCTAGGGTCTGACACTACTACTGAAGGGATGACCTTTCCTACAGTAGGGGACTTGGACTTTGTTCTATACTTTGATCTTGGTCACAGATCCTTTCAAGACACTGTCCAAGTCTAAGACTCATTCTAAAACCTTCCAAAAGACTATCTGACAGTGCCCGTTTTGTGTCAGACATGTTTGTTTGTACAGTTGAATGCCTACTGCTATATTACAGTTAAAGCAAGTCTAGTAATTCAGTATCACCGTTAGCCTAGTAATTAATTACCGATACTGTTACTCAGTGTAACGTGATATATATATATAATATATTAGAATACCGGTATACACTTATAGTATATATATAAGTATTATTACAGACTAGGTTTGTCACAGAATACCGGTATATAATTTCAGCACAACTATATATATAAATATATAATAGGCCTATCGTGAATACCGGTATACAGCTTACACTTATAGTACATATAAGTATAATTATGGACTAGAATTAATTACAGAATACCGGTATATAATTTCAGCGCAAATTTATAGAAATAGATATAATGAGCCTATCGTAAATACCGGTATGTCAATTATTTTAGAATAATTGAATTTCTGAATTTTAGGGGTTACTTGGTTACTTTACTTTACTTGATTACCGTTATTTAAGCAGTAGTCCAACTGATATTAAGACCTAATGGTTGTAAGACAGGCCTACTATTTTATAAATCGGTTTGAGTTGATTTATAATATATATACCCGTTTAATGGGTTTTTGTCAATATTTGAAATAAATGTTATTATTTCTGGGAAGGAGTCACCGCACAGAAGCTGTACGCTCTCAGTGAAGTGCTACTTGTTGGACACTAAAACAAATAATTCTAATTTACCTAAGTTACTTAATACTACAAATTACGTACAATTCGGGGTGAGATTACAATCTCTAAATAAACACAAAAATTACACGTACGAATTTTTAGGGTAATTTTACAAGAAGTCTACAAACCAGCCTAACAAAGGGTTAGAATATCTGGTTATTACAATGGACAGGGTACTACGGTATTTGAAAATAACAAAGCAGTAGTAAATATCTTGCGTTGTCCAGATAGGAAAAATACCACCGTCTGACGACTTATAGCCGTATCGCTATAAGTACTACGTTATGTATCACGGAGTGTTCCTACCTAGAAGTTAATTACCGCGGTCTACCAGAACCAACGTGCCTATTAACCACTTTACAACACAAATATACTGTCTACACACTAATTACCTTCGGAAAGCACTGTACACTAAACCCTAAATTAGGTACAAGTACTTATACAACAAATAATCAGCAGTTAGAAATACTTGTACAGCTAAAAGAACCACGGTATCTGCTGGAGTGACCGGGGCACAAAATCACCAGTCTTTACCTACGCCAAGCAGCCCTGATGTAGTACCGGGGTTAATTTAACTATAACGGTATGTACAACAAGCACAATTACTGTAGGAATAAACTTGGGGATATGAATGTTGCGAATAATGCATAAACTCTGAATAATAAATATTACGCTACGCGTACAGACTACTCAAACAAAATACAGACCAAACGCTGGCAGACTACTATCAAGCCCAAACAAACTACACAGTATATACAGACTCCGAAATGGTTAGTTAGTATGCGTTCTAACCGAGTAGTACGACTTATTCTTTCGAGGGGATTTACCTCACAGCACTGGAAGCCCCTACGTCCCTAACTAGTAATTTATCGGACATACACTCTACACACACCGAAATCTCTTCAGACCTAACAACAGCCAGACAACAATCCAGCCTACAAATTATCTAAAAAAGAAATATTACGCTACCCGTACAGACTACACAAACAAAAATACAGACCAAACGCTGGCAGACTACTATCAAGCCTAAACAAACTACAGTATATGCAGACTCCGAAATGGTTAGTTAGTATGCGTTCTAACTGAGTAGTACGACTTATTCTTTCGAGGGGATTTACCTCACAGCACTGGAAGCCCCTACGTTCCTAACTAGTATTTTATCGGACATACACTCTACACACACCGTAATCTCTTCAGACCTAACAACAGCCAGACAACAATCCAGCCTACAAATTATCTGTACAATCTGAGCAGGCTTACACGCCTTCTGCTCAATATTAGCCTACAAATAAATAAAACTGACAGAAATAAGTAAACCATACAAAGGAATAAGGGGTGATCAATCCCTAATCCCCTAACAGCTTACAATATACAATATATCACAATCGAAATAATACTGCTGTACCTGTACTGCTGTAAGTACCGGTTCGGGTGTTTAGGTAGTTAGGCCTACTGGGTACCGGTTGACCGGTACTTCAGCTTTATTGCCTACTGCAATACAGAAGCAATAACTGTTATTGTTCTTACCAGAACAATATTAAACTGTATTTATTGCCTACACTGCAATCAGATGATCATAACTGTTATTGTTCTTACCAGAACAATATTAAACTGTATTTATTGCCTACACTGCAATCAGAAGTTCATAACTGTTATTGTTCTTACCAGAACAATATTAAACTGTATTTATTGCCTACACTGCAATCAGAAGTTCATAACTGTTATTGTTCGCGCTTTCAGACCTTTAGCAGTTTAACCTGCCAAATTTGGATGTCTTCTAGATTATAAATCGACTTTAGCCTATGACGAGTATTTGATACACTACATTAGCCGAAGCCAGTCTATGCGCGACCATTCACCCGCTGGATATACCCGGGAGACTGGATTCGGAAGCTTTGACCTTATTGCGGTGTAGGCCTACTGTATTATTCGACTGATCGTTAATATATAATTTCTGACAAATATTATTCACTTTCGGGAAATATTAACAGTTCCTTTAGGACGTGGCGCTCTAAATATGTAAACAGAGCTATGACTTACACTAGACACAACGGGATGGCCATGGATTCACGTATAAAGCGCATTCTTTAGGAGATGCTTTGTTATCTGTCACAATCATGCACACTACTGCACAATGCTGCACACCGATCTGCCGACCTTCACTAATTTTAGTCACATATAAAGAGAACAGCAAACGACTCATGTAGTGCCTATGAAATAGCATTAGATTCACTCCAAAACCACTTTAATGTAAGTCACAATTGTTATATGTAACCGGTCTCTCTAACCTTCAGTATATCAAGAAGATTGGGGTTTTCTGATTATTTATGGATATTATCCAAATATAACAAGATTCCATTAACTGATATAATTAATAACCGAATAAACCATAAATAGCAGTGAAATAATGCGGTGAAAGCATAATGCATATGTACTGAGTTGGTTTGATAACAGTTATACGTTTCTATGACCAAAGCCTACTAATGTTTGGCTTAAGCCTGAAACATAGTAACTCCAAAGCCGGTCTTCTGGCTGTGGACAAAATACACATACTGACTGAATCGCATGAGTTTCTGTATACAATCTCCAACACAGAGTCAAAAAACGCTCTGATTGGTTGACCGAACAAAGAACGAACAAAGAACAAAGAAATGTTACACGTGGACATATCAGCTGTTAGATGTCGTCATGGTAACTACACTGTATCGAGAGGATTTTGGCTTATTGCGACATAAGATCGCTAGTTATGTCCGCTAAAGTACACAGTTAGTTATGTCCGCTAAAGTACACATATAGAAGAAATGGCTTTTATGTCCACTAAAACACCGGTACAGTAAGGAAACGGCTTTTTATGTCCGTTAAAACACCTACAGAGTACTTTGCGGGGAAAATAACTAGCTAGATCCGCAAAAGCCTTTACAATGCTTGTAAATAGAACTTTAAACAATAACAACAATAAATAGAACACTAAACAACACTAAACATACTGCCAATATACAATTACCAATTACTGAATTTATCTGCTTAAAGTGCTGAACGGCATACCGGTAGGCAAAGTGTTAGCCTACTGTGCAAGTGCAAGGGATGAGTGGTCCTGATTCGGCAGGGAGGCGCTCCTCATTGGCCTCTCAGCCGCAGTCAGGGACCATGGATGTTGCTCCAGAGGACAGATCGGGTATCACCATCGTGAATGGGTGTTTAGCTTTGCTAGTCCAAGGTTTATCCTCTAGCTGTTCTGCAACGGTACAGGAATCGTGTTTAACTCGGTACACTCCCTCGGATATTCTTCTTGCGAAAGAAAAACTGTTTAATTGTTGTGGATTTGATCCAATCGAGAGGCGGGATTCCGCGGGACGCACTGCGGCAAAGGCGAATGTAAGTGATATGTTTGATAAAGTAAGAGCAATGGATATGAATGGAAGCATGCCTGTAATAGCAGTTGAGGCATTGGAAGCCTTGTCTCTACCGAACTTGTTTATGCAGTCAGAAATGGGGTTACAAGTTAAGCAGTCACGTCTTGAGGAGAAATTTGACCAGGGTTTACGGTCATTGCAGAAAGATTTAGTCGAGAGAATGCAATCATTGGCGAAACTTGTGATGTCGACTAAATCGACAGAGTCACAAATACTGGTTCGGTTCGGAGATCCACCATCGGTAGGGTGGGAATTCCCACCATTACCTGTAGGTAGCATTGATCAAAACAACAGACCAGCAATTTATTTCCCGTATCGGGAGGCTATAAGCAAAGCATCAGCCCCTAACCAAGTGGGTAGTCCAGTTATCTGTGGACGGGAGTCACAAGATACTCGTCCGAAAGTGCTCGTGAAGAGGTTATATTCTCCGGCCCCACCAGGGCGTTATCCATTCCGTCATCCTTCGTCCCCGGCCGTAAAGACCAGAAATATGTACACAGTATTGGATGGGCATTACAGTGGCCAAGGTCAAGGAAGCGCTAAGCGCCCCAGGCAGGCATCTGCTGGGGAGATGGTGGTGGATAAGTCGATAACCAACAGGATGTCCAAGAGATACCAACTCCGAGGCATCGAATAGATGATGAGGGTTATAACCTCGTCGAACGGAAGCCGAGGCGGCAGCATGTAATTGGTACGGGCGGAGGATCCGCTAGTTCATCTGGGGAAACTGCTCGAAAGACTCGTGCGGCACCAGCACATATATATGTGTTTCGCGTTCACATCTCGGTAACTCTGGCGGATATGGTGGCGGATCTGGCTGAAATGGGGATTACGATCAAAGAAGCAGATATAGAAAAGAAATCTCGTGACGAATCGTGGTCGACGTCTAATGGTTTCAAGATTGCTGTTCAACGGGTTGATTTAAAGAAAGCGTTTCTGGATCTCTCGATCCAGAGACGTGGCCATCCGGGGTTTGTGTTCGCGCGTGGCGTTATAGCCGCTTTATACCAGGTTACGGCGGTCAAGATAAGAATCTGGTTCCTAAAGCAGGATACAGCGGTCCAGATAATAATCGGGTTCCTAATGCAGGATACAGTGGTCCAGATAATAATCGGGTTTCTTATGCAGGATACGGCGGTCCAGATAATACAGCTTAATGCGGGATACGGCGGTCCAGATAATACAGCTAGATATGCAGGATACGGCGGTCCAGATAATACAGCTAGATATGCGGGATACGGCGGTCCAGATAATAGATATGCAGGATACGGCGGTCCAGATAATACTAGGGTTCCATACGCAGGTTCTGGCGGGCCAGATAATACTCGGGTTCCTAATGCAAATTCCGGTGGGCCAGATAATACTCAGGTCCCATTTGCAGAGAATGCAGGTTCTGGAGGTTCAGATAATACTCGGGTTCCTATTGTTGGTCCCAGGGGTCGAGATAATATACAGGTTCCTAGCGCAATTTCCAGTAACTAGTTAAGTTTGGTATATATTTTTCTTTTAAATATTTTATACAATGGATACTTCACATTTACTACACAATGGTGCATTTTGTATGACTTCATATAACAGTACTGGTTTGTCACCCGATAAACTTGACTTTATCAATGTATTATTAGCTGGAAGCGATATTGTCTGTATTCAGGAGCACTTTTTATTGCGTGATAATTCTTATAAGCTTACAGCAGCTTTCCCTGCATTTAAATGTTTAAGGGGGGGGGGGGGGGGGGGGGGGGGGGGGGTAGCGCATTTTCTGACCAAAAAGTCGAATTTTTGAAACATATCCTATCTGATGCAGAATTTCATGCTGAATCCAAATATGGAAACCGTTTTCCCATATCTTGCTTAGTTTTCGAGACATCTGGGATAGAAGATACTGGCTTCGATATATCGCGATATCGGTAAGGCGATAAAGTTTGGGGTTTGCATTCAATTTCTGAACATTTCTGTACCAATTGGTGCCAATTGGATGTCTCCACCAGAAAGAGCACAAAATTTTAATTGAGAAAGTATTTTTTTATGATTATTGGACCTACTGATCAGTTTATAAGACAACTTCATGTCTACGGAATGAAGACGGGACTCGAATAAGCGACTCTGCGGTATTTGCGGGGTTACACGGAATAGACTTATTGGTCATCGGAGATCTTCAAAATGTATAATCTCCAGTAGTTCTAGTGGTCGTACGGAGTTCGTTTAGGGCTCATTCGAAAGCTCTTTTCTCAGAGACCAAAGTTACCATTTGGTTTGGCAAACTCTTGAAAGCTGCCTGAGCAATCATAACTTGAACAAAATTTGCAAGGCATATTTTACCAAAATTCATGTTATGTTGCTTTAGAACCATTTTGTCTTAAATCAAATGGTAACTTTGTTCTCTAAGAAAAGAGCTTTCAAATGAGCCTAAAACCAACTTCGTACGACCACTAGAACTGGAAATTATACATTTTGAAGATCTCCGATGACCGATAAGTCTATTCCGTGTAATCCCGCAAAGACTGCAGAGTCGCTTATTCGAGTCCCGAGACTTGAAGTTGTCTTATAAACTGATCAGTACATCCAATAATCATAAAAAAATACTTTCTCAATTAAAATTTTGTGCTCTTTCTCGTGGAGACATCCAATTGGCACCAATTGGTACAGAAATTTGCAGAAATTGAATGCAAACCCCAAACTTCATTGCCTTACCGATATCGCAATATATTGGAGCCAGTATCTTCTATGCCAGATATCTCGAAAACTAAGCAAGATATGGGAAAACGGTTTCCATATTTGGATTCAGCATGAAATTCTGCATCAGATAGGATATGTTTCAAAAATTCGTCTTTTTGGTCAGAAAATGAGCTACCCCCCCTTAATACAACCCGCGCAGTCTAGCACAGTAAATGAAGTATCTGCAGGTAGGCCTAGCGGCGGACTCTGCTTTATTTATAGGTCATCTTTGTCTAAATATATATCTAGAATTAACGTTACGAATCCTCGATTGCAAGCTGTACGAGTTGAATTGCCCAATGTTAACCCTTTTGTGATAATTAATTGTTATTTTCCAGTAGATGCGCGGGACAATATTAATGTATCAGACGATTTACTTACTCTTACTAATGATATCAAACATCTATTTTATCGGAGCAGCTTTGTAATGTTATACTTGCAGGGGATTTCAATGCTGATTTTTCACGTGTATCTATGCATGTTCGAGTAATTAGTCAATTTTTACAGGAATTTAAATTAGAACGTCTATGGGATTTAATCCTATTGATTATACTTACACATGCTACAGAGATCAGGCATCTTTTCATTCCACTTTAGATCACTTTTTCAGTTCGAGTAAATTGGTAGAAAATGTTACTGATTCTGGTGTAGTACATTCTGGTGCTAATTTATCTTTTCATGACCCAATATTTTCGAAGTTGAAAGTTAGTGGTGTAAATTTACCACGTGTTAATTATAGCTCAGGTGATGCTACTGGTAATGGTAAAATTAAATTTAAGCGAGCTACTATTGAACAGCAACATGACTTTGTAAACAATCTACATAATAAATTGGATGGCATTGAGGTTGAGTCAGGTTGTATAACATGTGGTAATATTTTTTGTGCGGACCTTACTCATAGACTGTTTATTGAAAAATATGTTTTAGATATTCTTGAATGCATTGATATCAGCTGTAGTAGTTTAAATAATAATTATAATGGTGAGCCCCGTGCTACTAATAATCACCCTAAACTTCCCGGTTGGTCGGAGCGAGTTAAACCATTTAGAGATGAAGCTATCCTATGGCATTCCTTGTGGGTCTCGGCGGGGTGTCCGAATGCTTCACAAAATAGTCAGCTTTTTCACATGCGACGGGTGTCTCGCGTGCAGTATAAGTATGCCGTCCGACGGCTCAAACGTTCAGTAGATAATGTGCATTGAGATAAACTCCTACAGGCGTGTTTAAGGAATAATAGTGATATATTTAAAGAAATAAAGAAACTTATATCCACACCGAACACTGTGACTTCGACCATTGATGGTTGTACAGACCCACAATCAATAGCCGACCGATTCGCAAGTATATATTCGGATCTATATAATCAACCGTATGATTCCGATTTAGAGTTCTTAAGATCGCAGATTTCTGATAAACTCGAAGGATGTGATTCAGCTGATTTCCCGCATATCACTCCGGATTTGGTCAGTGAAGGTCTACATAGGCTAAAAAGCTCTAAAACAGACGTAACTTTTGATTTTGATTCTGATTGCCTGATCAATGGTCCTCCAGAATTATGTTCACATTTAAGTGTTTTGTTCAACAGTTTTCTCATTCATGGCTTTGTTCCACAGTTCTTACTGACGTGTGTCATTATTCCTTTGATAAAAGATAAATTAGGTGACGATTCCCTTTCCAGTAATTACAGGGCTATTGCCTTATCCTCCCTCCTGATTAAGTTGTTTGAGTGGGTCATGCTGATCTCGCAGGCTGAGTGCTTACATTTGGATGAGTTGCAATTCGGGTTCCAAAGTGGTTCCAGTACGTCCCAATGTACCTGGGCAGCTACAGAGGTTCTTGGTTTCTATTCTAGAAACGCAACTCCTGTATTTGGATGTCTTCTCGATCTATCGAAAGCCTTCGATATGGTTGAATGGTGCAAGCTATTTCTGGAACTTATTAAAAAGGGGTTTTCTCCTTTTTTCTTATGAACCCTGCTATGGATCTATAGTAATCAAACATGTTGCGTCCGCTGGAACAGCTTCCATTCCGAGTCATTTACGTTAACGAACGGAGTTCGTCAAGGTTCAGTGCCATCTCCGATTCTGTTCTGTATTATATTGGATAAATTAATATCAAAACTGAGGTCATCTAAAGTTGGTTGTTATATTGGTTCTTTTTATTTTGGTATTTTCGGCTGCGCAGATGATCTTCTCCTTTTATGCCCTTCCATAGTGGGACTATGGTCAAGTTATGCGAGGAGTTCGCAACCAAACACCATCTCGTGTTTAGTACAAACCCGAATCCGGATAAATCCAAATCCAAATGCATTCCTTTTGGGAGAGTGTGGTTAAACCCACAGCGTCAGTAATGCTGAACGGGAGACCACTTCCTTGGGTCAGGGAGGCGTTGCATCTAGGAAACATGTTAGATTTCCAGAACATAATAGAGTCTGATATTATACGAAAATGGGGAAAATTTATAGGAAAGCTCAATGCACTTAGACAAGAATTCTATTTTTCTGATCCGTATGTTTTGAGTAACATTCAGCGTATTTATTGCACATCCTTCTATGGTAGTAATTTATGGGATCTTTTTTCTGCATCGTGTACTCGTATATACAGTTCATGGAAGATTAATATTAGGATTATTTTCAGATTGCCTTTTACATCACATAGATATATTGTAGAAAATTTAATGCAGTTTAAACACCCCAGTGTTATGTTATATTCACGCTACAACCCCGATTACAAATGTCAATTACATAGAAATGGGACCCATAAGACCATAGACTGTAAGCATTGGCAGGCGTTACTTAAACAAGAGACAATTCAAAGGATGAATTTCAAGAACCACCGATCAAGTATGCCGAGACTGATGGAACTGGAGGCCAGATGATGGAGACGAGCACCATGGGAGCAAGGAGGAAGGGAATGGTACTACTCGGAGTAGTACCAGTGAGAATAATTGGAAAAACGTTCTATCGGTTACAACACTAATGTAGGTCAATAGTGGAGCAGCGTTCACGCTAACGGAGAGTTGGGTGGCCGAGAAGATAGGATTGGAGACCAGGCCAAGTGAGATGGCGGTGACCACAATATTGAGCAAGGGTGAGGTCATGAAGATGAGGATAGGAGGTGTGAAATTGCAGCAATATCACCAGGGTGCGACTTTGGGGCTACCATCGAACCCATCCAAATAATAGAGTTGATCAACATCAACGCCAGGCGACCTACAAAGATCGAGATAGAGCAATACCGGTACCTGGATGGCATCGACTTCTCCATACCCGAACTAGATGCCCCGAAAGTGTCTCTCATAGTCGGCATGGACTGTCCAATGGCCCATGAGAGACTGCAGACCATATTCAGCGACGATAAAGAGCGAGACCCTGTGGCCATTCTCACCCCATTTGGATGGACGCTCAGTGGCCCAATAAAAATGAGGATCCCATTCAGCGTGTCCAAATCCTCAGGGTGCATGTTCACAGGGACGATGATGGAGATGAAGGACGAAGGAGCAGGGGAACAACTCCAGAGGCTGCTATGGCAGTACTTCGAGGGGTTAAAAGAGACCGGGGTGGGAACCTCGGTAGAGGACAAGCAGACCCAGGAGAGCGTCAGGAGCTCAATGAAGTGTGAGGGGGGGGGGGCGATATGCCATAGCGATGGTATGGAAGGAGCCAAAGGTGCCTCTACCAGACAACAAAAGGATGGTCATGACAAGGCTCCAAAAATTAAAGCAAACACTTAGGCGGAGCCTGGAGAAGAATGAGTATATACGTAAAACCATCAAGAAATACGTGGATCAGGGATGGGCCGTGGAGCTACCAGTGGACGAGCTGAACACCAACAGGATTTACTATCTGCTACTTCATGTGGCCCTAGACCCCAAAAAAGGCAAGTTGAAGATGGTGGTCGATGTCTCTGCCAAGACGAATGGCAAGAGCCTAAACGATTACCTGCTAGAAGGCCCCAATATCTACAACTCGGGGATAGAAGTTATGTTGAGGTTTAGAAGTGGAAAGCACGCCTTCACGTGCGATATAGAGGGCATGTTTAACCAATTGCGGGTGACTGAGGAGGATAGCAATAGCCAACGTTTCCTGTTGTACAACAGCGATGAAGAACCGTCAGAGATACCGATGTACAAGATGGTAGTGCAGAATATGGGGGCCAAGTCGTCCTCATTCACCACGACCACCGCCGTAAGAGACACAGTGGAGGGCAAAGAGGGGGAGTATAGCGAGAAGGCAATCGATATGATTCGACGCGGATTTTACGTGGATCATGGAATGGGTTCAGGATACTCAGTTAAGGAGATCCTCAACACAGGGCGCGAAGTTTGCGACATCCTGAAGAAGTCAGAATTCAACTTGACGAAGTTCCAGTTGAACTCCAAAGAATTCATGGAGGCCATAGAGGATAAGTACCATATGAGTACCAGAGTACCAGTTAAATAACTGGGAGCAAATCTTGGGATAGGAGTAGCGCCCACTCCTACCCTCGGGTAGCAGCTATCGAAAGAGGAGCCTTCAGGTTGCCTCCGGCTTCGGCCGACTGTTTGCTTTTTTTGATAGAGGATAAACAGCCGGAGGTAAAATTAGATAGCCTATGATGGCAAAGGAACAAATCATGGCGGATAAGAGGATAGAATCACAACAGAAGGCACTAGGGATCATATGGAACCGGGAGATGGACGAGTTGGAATATCAACTGAGTCAGGAGGGTACCGGGATCCATACTAAGTGAGGCTATGTGTCACACATAGCGAGGATTTATGATCCGCTAGGACTAGCATCCCCATTGTTAGTCACGGGGAAGCAGATACTTAAAAGGGTCTACAAGATCAAAAACGACTGGGATGCGGAGGTCCCGACGGAGATAAGTAACAGTGGGAGAAATGGACAGGGAGCCTAGAAGATATGGGAACTTACAGTATGCCACGTGTATACTTCCCGGATGGAGACATGAGCGAGTTAGAACTGCATATGTTTTCCGATGCATCCCTGGAAGCATATGGTGCTGCGCTTTATTTGGTTCAGTGGAAGGGGACTCATAAGCCCAGGCTTGCGTTCAGTAAAGCGAGGTCGACGCCACTGGATTCAGCATCAGTGCCAAAATTAGGATTGAGAGCAACAGCGTACTTGGTGGACACGATACCAAGTATAGTAGAGACACACTAATGGACAGATTCCATGGTAGTATTGGGATGGTTGCATAACGAAAAGAAGTGTTATCCCATATTTGTAGCGAACAGAGTGGATGGAGTTAAGGGCAACAACAGACTTGGACAAGTGGCACTACTGCCCAACTGACGACAATCCAGCGGACTTGCTATTGAGGGGCGTACTACGCCACACTTTCTCGAGAAAGCAGGAGTTGTGGCAGCATGGTCCGAACTTCCTTAATGACAGGTCGAAGTGGCCACCGATGAGGAGGGTAGATCCAAGTGGAGAGGAAGTGATAGTAGAGGATGAGGGAAACGAATCGGAGGGGGATGACATATCTATCCAGCTAGTGAGAGAGATTAAGGAGACGTGTTAAACACGGGGCTGGCAGAGTGTGAGGGGGCATTAAATGTTAAACCATTTTGTGTACCGAATGATGACCAAGGGTCATCGGGGGCTTTAACGCCGGTGCACAGATTGAGGGGGAGGCCAGCAGAGGTAGAATGTACCAGTAACGATGATATGAAGGGGTGGCATTCTACCGCCAAGTGACGATGAAATGAAGGGTGGCATTCTGCCGCCAAAAGACGATGACGAATTCTGTGAGATAACGGGAAGGTCGGACCTGAGACAGGAGGAGAGGGGGGGGGGGGGGGGGAGTGATGGGCCAGATGGCCAGATGTGATGTCAGTGGGCCAGATGTGATTTCAGTGGGCCAAATGTGGATATAAATCCTACTCATGAAAAGACAACCAAGGGTAACATTCAACTACAAAAGGATGAATTTTATGAAGAAATGGCTAGTCTCCAGGATGAAGATTTCTATGACAGCAGGGGTCATTCTACTACTGAATGCTACCCCGGCGAGGATGTAAAAATTAGATCCGTGGAAGTGAGGATCAGAGGAAAGATAGGGGCCAAAGATAGGAAGACCCACAGGAGGGCAGTATGGGAGTGTTGCCTATTGGATGGAGCGCCCTAATTATTAGATGAGTCGTCCAATATATTGGACTGAGGGGGTGGGAATCAGGGCGAGACGCCCTTCCCTCACACAAAATATAAATAAAATAAAAAGAAAATGAGATGAGATGAGATGAGATGAGTAGTAATAGTACCAAGTTACATATAATTAGTTTTAGGTAGACATTATGTACGTCTGATGTGTATGGACGTACCAACGTACATAATATTTAGGTGTAGGTAGTTATAATTACGTACGTCGGATGGGTACGAATGTACCAATGTACCTAGTTTACATACGCACCAAATGCCGGGTCAATGGGACCAATATCAGTATACGACATATACTGTAGTAGAAGGGTACATGGTACCACAGTGAGGATTGGAAGGGTATACATTGCGTACATCTGATGGGCACAATGTGCCAACGTACATAATAAATACCAAACATGCTGGGTCAATGGGACCAATAATAGTACGTAGTAGGTGCTACAGTGGGCACTGAGGGCGACACATGAGGAGTTGAAGGGGGTATGTAGACGTAGTAGAATAGACCGTGTAAGCCGCACGAACTAGACTACTGTAGCGCATATCCCATAGGGCAGAGTTAGAGCATTATTGTTACAGAGCCAGAAAGTTTTCTGGTAGAAAGCTAGTACAAGAATAAGAAAATTGTAGCTGGTCTTCTCTGTAGACAAGTAGTGATGAATTACTTACGTAGTAATTGAGTAGTAGGTAGAGTAATAGCACGTTAGTTGAGGAACACAGCACTGAAAAATCAGGGGAAAATTGGCACATAACGGGAAATATTTCTACGAAACATTGGCAGAACACAGATAGGAGGTAGGCCAGCACTGATTTAAACTAATTAGGACCATACTTAGTTATCTCTTGCCCTACTGAGCCTTTCTAAGGCACCACCAGTCTGGTGAGAGAGGAGAATCGTGATGGTGGAGAAGCTAGTGAAGAACTTTATCGTATTCTGTGGAGAGGGGTGGATATATGGTCCTGCATGACGTGGGGACAGTAGAGGATGATGGTGGGACAAGGAAGGGGTCAGGAGGGTCAGGTAGAACTAAATTGCTGCATTTAGTGGCGCTTAACGGAGATATTTTCTGTTTCTAGCGACATATGGTAAGAAGAGTGGGCCAAAGTTGAACCGCCTACCGGATGCGATGCAGAAGTTTGTAAGGTCAAAGACTATGGTCGAGATCGGATCGGCGACACGCGACATCGTGGAGAGGATTATTGGACTGGGCAGGGCACCCCGAATCTTCTGGACATGCAGGTAGTCTACATGGCTATGACGAAACCGGATGGACCAGGATTGGTGGATAACACAGGACAATACGGAGCCGTGGCGATGGGTCATTTGATGGGATCCCAAGCCACAAGCCGATGGAGTGGAACAAGTTCCGAGAGGAATACGGGGCGGGTCTTGCGAATTCATTCAAGTGGGGGGCGAGATGGGGGAGAGACGAGTCATATCACTTCTGGAAGGGGCGATTATGACACGTCGTATAGACGAATATATAATATATAATATACGTACTATAGTCAAGTATAACCTTTTCCAATCAGCTACTGGGACTGGGGACTAATTGACTAGAACAGGAGGGCGAGACATTAGACGGATCCCATTTCTCAAATGCGCCGCACGAATGAGAATGTGGGAGCCCGATAGGAGTATGTGGAGAGCGACAGTGAAAAGGGGTTGAGTATGAGAGAAGCGTAGGGGGAAAGTGCTGGAACTTGAAGGAAAGTAAAGAGTGCGAGGTCCAAGTGTGGGTAGCGAGCATAGAGGGGGATTAGTCCTATGGGACTAGTGAGCGAGGAGAACGGACAACAGAGTCCGACATTAAAATTGTGTGAGGAGTGAGGGCGATCGTCTAAAACAGAGACGCCAGATGCCTTGGTGTACCAAGGCTCGCAGATGTACAAAGGATGGGTAGTGAAAACAGAGTACAGGGAGGCCAGCCTGGAAAGTTGTCCCCGAGAAGAGCATTCCACCCCACATCCAATACTAGATTGGATTCCAGTGGAATTGGAGCGCACTTTAGGTTTATGCTATATCTTCTCACCGGGAAGATAGCATGGGGGGGGGGGGGGAGCGTAAACGGTTCCAATTCACTGCACTACCCAGTGGAAAATGGGGAAAGTGGCTTTTTACCAATTATAGTTGGCTAGGTGACATTAGCAATATAATGTCACCTAATATCCAACAAAGGCAATACACATTGCCAGCCACAAGCAGAGATAAGAGGCTACAAGCCATCTCAGGGGGACTAAAGGGGCTAGCATGTGGGCACAAAGGGAACAAGGAGTGCCAAAGGAAGGGAGAATAGGTTAGCCAATGATGGGGCAGAACACCATCTGATTGGGGTGCATTCATTGGCCAGGCCACGTAACAGTAGGAATATTCCATATGTGTTAGTAATATAACCGTTGCATTTATTACCTATAGTTCAGTTGGTTTGTGTAGAGCTGTGGAAACAAGACGGTTTTAACCGTCGTCGACTGTAACCGTGCTATTATTGTATTCTGACGAACAACTGCCACTAAAAACTCATTTATTCTATCGGCCTCCGTCCTTTCACACTTAGGTACCATAAGTCTTTCAGCAGCCAGCGGACGCGGCGATGCGTATTAACCAAAGGCAAACACATCGGTCGGGATTCCCTCGCCAACTCGGGGATCCCGTCACATTGGGGTAAAGTTTATTAATTGCAAATGACAAGTCAGTTGCAAATGATATAAATAGTCTAGCTGGCGTTCGTAATGGCAAATTTTCGTTATAATGGGTATAACGGGATTGAAATAATATTTAAATATCGAATATTCTGATAGACTTTTATTTACTTTACTATCCAACCAAATTTCAAGAACAGAATCTATCATCATCTTTAATTACAGACGCGCAAAATTTAAATTTTGCACCCGTTTTGACAACAACTATATAAAAATTCCAGAACGATATTTTATTACATTTCTATGAACCCTAGTCATTATATCCACCTAACAAAAGTAGCATAAAAGAAATTTGTAAGGAAATATTATGAAAATAGTGCTATAAAGAGAAAAGATCGGCCTCCACTAATTCCATCAATCCGCTCGTTGAATGACCTGTTATTTAGTACACCCTTGTGCACTTTAGCCTATTATTCAAAACAAACAGACAACAATAACCTATGTTATTACCAAAGAAATGGAGCAGGTTACAGAGGCGGGCAAATCCATTCTTCGATTATCTTTCATCTTCTCACAAGCCCACCCACCCACCCAACTTCTTAATCACCATCCGACCGACAGATCAATAGACCTTTCGACTGCACACCGGCTGACCCTCAACCCTCACGAACTAGTCGCTAAAAAACTACGGGCATTGCGCAGAACGTAAATCCCAAAATATTCCCTTAGGTTCAGTATATATAATAAATGACGTTTTTTTCGCTGAACCCTGCATGGGTGTACGGGTGTATAAAGGAGCATGGGAGTATGGGAGTATAGGAGTATGGGAGTATGAGTATAGGAGTATGGGAGTACCGGTATAGTAAATGATTCTGGTAGGAAATCCTATTGTAATAAATTTGACTGATGCCAAGCTTAAATCTTCACATATTCCCATCATCCCACATTCCCTTCTTCCGACATTCCCATCTTCCTAAATTCCCATCTTCCCACAACATTCCCATCCACCTCCTCAAATTCTCAACCACATTCCCATCTTCCCACACTCCCACACTCCCACCTTTCCACATTATCATCTTCCCACATTCCCATCATCCTACATTTCCATCTTCCCACATTCCCATCTTCCCACATTATCATCTTCCCACATTCCCATCATCCTACATTCCCATCTTCCCACATTCCCATCTTCCCACATTCCCATCTTCCCACAACATTACCATCCACCTTCCCAAATTCTCAACCACATTACCATCTTCCCACAATCCCACCTTCCCACATTCCCATCTTTTCACATTCCCATCTTCCCGCATTAACATCTTCCACAACAGTCCCATCCACCTTCACAAATTCCCAATCACATTCCGATCTTCCCACATTCCCATCTTCCCACATTCAAATCTTCCCACATTCCCATCTTCCCACATTACAATCTTCCCATAACATTCCCATCCACCTTCCCAAATTATCAACCACATTCCCATGTTTCCATCCTCCTACATTCCCATCTTCCTACATCCCATCTTCCCACAACATTCCCATCCACCTTCCCAAATTCTCAACCACATTTCCCCTTCCCACATCCTCATCCTCCCACAATCCCATCTTCCCACTTTCCCATCTTCCCACTTTCCCATCTTCCTACATTCCCGTCTTCCCATATCATTCCCATCCACCTTCCCATATCATCAACCACATTCCCATTTTCGACATTCCCATCTTCCCACATTCATATCTTCCCACATTCCCATCTTCCCACAACATTCCCATACACTTTCCCAAATTCTCAACCACATTACCATCTTCCCACATTCCCATCTTTCCACAACATTCCCATCCACCTTCCCAAATTCTCAACCACATTCCCATCTTCCCACATTACCACCTTCCCACATTCCCATCTTCCCACAACATTCCCATCCACCTTCCCAAATTCTCAACTACATTCCCATCTTCCCACAACATTCCCATCCGCCTTCCCAAATTCTCAACCACATACCAATCTTCCCACATTACCACGTTCCCACATTCCCATCTTCCCACATTTCCATCTGCTCCTATAAAATTATCTTTGTTTATTCCACCAATAAATTATAAATGTTTTTGCAAACTTTTATATAGGGCATGGGCACTACAAACAACGTAGAGAGTACCTATATCCACTACCCAGACACGTTTTGGGCACTACAAACAACGTAGAGAGTACCTATATCCACTACCCAGACATGTTATGGGGAACTCGAGCAACGTAAAGAGTACCTATATCCACTACCCAGACATGTTATGGGCACTACAAACAACGTAAGGAGTACCTATATCCACTACCAAGACATGTTATGGGGACTTCGAGCAGCACGACAGCATATATCCACTACCCAGACATGTTATGGGGAGTTCGAGCAACGTAAAGAGTACCTATATCCACTACCCAGACATGTTTTGGGGACTTCGAGCAACGTAAAGAGTACCTATATCCACTACCCAGACATGTTATGGGGAACTCGAGCAACGTAAAGAGTACCTATATCCACTACCCAGACACGTTATGGGGACTTCGAGCATTACGACAGTATATATCCACTACCCAGAGACGTTATGGGGTCTTCGAGCAGCACGATAGCATATATCCACTACCCAGACATGTTTTGGGGACTTCGAGCAACGTAAAGAGTACCTATATCCACTACCCAGACATGTTATGGGGAACTCGAGCAACGTAAAGAGTACCTATATCCACAACCCAGACACGTTATGGGGTCTTCGAGCATTACGACAGTATATATCCACTACCCAGACATGCTTTGGGGACTTCGAGCAACGTAAAGAGTACCTATATCCACTACCCAGACATGTTATGGGGAACTCGAGCAACGTAAGGAGTACCTATATCCACTACCCAGACATGTTTTGGGGACTTCGAGCAACGTAAAGAGTACTTATATCCACTACCCAGACACGTTATGGGGACTTCGAGCAGCACGACAGTATATATCCACTACCCAGACACGTTATGGGGACTTCGATCAACGTAAAGAGTACCTATATCCACTACCCAGACACGTTATGGGGACTTCGAGCAGCACGACAGTATATATCCACTACCCAGACACGTTATGGGGACTTCGAGCAACGTAAAGAGTACCTATATCCACTACCCAGACATGTTATGGGGAACTCGAGCAACGTAAGGAGTACCTATATCCACTACCCAGACATGTTTTGGGGACTTCGAGCAACGTAAAGAGTACCTATATCCACTACCCAGACACGTTATGAGGTCTTCGAGCAGCATGACAGCATATATCCACTACCCAGACACGTTATGGGGACTTCGATCAACGTAAAGAGTACCTATATCCACTACCCAGACACGTTATGGGGACTTCGAGCAGCACGACAGTATATATCCACTACCCAGACACGTTATGGGGACTTCGAGCAACGTAAAGAGTACCTATATCCACTACCCAGACATGTTATGGGGAACTCGAGCAACGTAAGGAGTACCTATATCCACTACCCAGACATGTTTTGGGGACTTCGAGCAACGTAAAGAGTACTTATATCCACTACCCAGACACGTTATGGGGACTTCGATCAACGTAAAGAGTACCTATATCCACTACCCAGACACGTTATGGGGACTTCGATCAACGTAAAGAGTACCTATATCCACTACCCAGACACGTTATGGGGACTTCGAGCAGCACGACAGTATATATCCACTACCCAGACACGTTATGGGGACTTCGATCAACGTAAAGAGTACCTATATCCACTACCCAGACACGTTATGGGGACTTCGAGCAGCACGACAGTATATATCCACTACCCAGACACGTTATGGGGACTTCGAGCAACGTAAAGAGTACCTATATCCACTACCCAGACATGTTATGGGGAACTCGAGCAACGTAAGGAGTACCTATATCCACTACCCAGACATGTTTTGGGGACTTCGAGCAACGTAAAGAGTACCTATATCCACTACCCAGACACGTTATGGGGACTTCGAGCAGCACGACAGTATATATCCACTACCCAGACATGTTTTGGGGACTTCGAGCAACGTAAAGAGTACCTATATCCACTACCCAGACATGTTTTGGGGACTTCGAGCAACGTAAAGAGTACCTATATCCACTACCCAGACATGTTATGGGGACTTCGAGCAACGTAAAGAGTACCTATATCCACTACCCAGACATGTTATGGGGACTTCGAGCAACGTAAAGAGTACCTATATCCACTACCCAGACATGTTATGAGGTCTTCGAGCAGTATGATAGCATATATCCACTACACAGACATGTTATGGGGAACTCGAGCAACGTAAAGAGTACCTATATCCACTACCCAGACATGTTATGGGGACTTCGATTAACGTAAAGAGTACCTATATCCACTACCCAGACATGTTATGGGGAACTCGAGCAACGTAAAGAGTACCTATATCCACTACCCAGACATGTTATGGGGAACTCGAGCAACGTAAAGAGTACCTATATCCACTACCCAGACATGTTTTGGGGACTTCGAGCAACGTAAAGAGTACCTATATCCACTACCCAGACATGTTATGGGGACTTCGAGCAACGTAAAGAGTACCTATATCCACTACCCAGACATGTTATGAGGTCTTCGAGCAGCACGACAGCATATATCCACTACACAGACATGTTATGGGGAACTCGAGCAACGTAAAGAGTACCTATATCCACTACCCAGACATGTTATGGGGACTTCGAGCAGCACGACAGCATAGATCCACTACCCAGACATGTTATGGGGACTTCGATTAACGTAAAGAGTACCTATATCCACTACCCAGACATGTAATGGGGACTTCGCGCAACGTAAAGAGTACCTATATCCACTACCCAGACATGTTATGGGGACTTCGAGCAACGTAAAGAGTACCTATATCCACTACCCAGACATGTTATGGGGAACTCGAGCAACGTAAGGAGTACCTATATCCACTACCCAGACATGTTATGGGGACTTCGAGCAACGTAAAGAGTACCTATATCCACTACCCAGACATGTTATGAGGTCTTCGAGCAGTATGATAGCATATATCCACTACACAGACATGTTATGGGGAACTCGAGCAACGTAAAGAGTACCTATATCCACTACCCAGACATGTTATGGGGACTTCGATTAACGTAAAGAGTACCTATATCCACTACCCAGACATGTTATGGGGACTTCGAGCAACGTAAAGAGTACCTATATCCACTACCCAGACATGTTTTGGGGACTTCGAGCAACGTAAAGAGTACCTATATCCACTACCCAGACATGTTATGGGGAACTCGAGCAACGTAAAGAGTACCTATATCCACTACCCAGACATGTTATGGGGACTTCGAGCAACGTAAAGAGTACCTATATCCACTACCCAGACATGTTATGGGGACTTCGAGCAACGTAAAGAGTACCTATATCCACTACCCAGACATGTTATGAGGTCTTCGAGCAGCACGACAGCATATATCCACTACACAGACATGTTATGGGGAACTCGAGCAACGTAAAGAGTACCTATATCCACTACCCAGACATGTTATGGGGACTTCGAGCAGCACGACAGTCATATATCCACTACCCAGACATGTTATGGGGACTTCGATTAACGTAAAGAGTACCTATATCCACTACCCAGACATGTTATGGGGACTTCGAGCAGCACGACAGTATATATCCACTACCCAGACATGTTATGGGGACTTCGATTAACGTAAAGAGTACCTATATCCACTACCCAGACATGTTATGGGGACTTCGCGCAACGTAAAGAGTACCTATATCCACTACCCAGACATGTTATGGGGACTTCGAGCAACGTAAAGAGTACCTATATCCACTACCCAGACATGTTATGGGGAACTCGAGCAACGTAAAGAGTACCTATATCCACTACCCAGACATGTTATGGGGACTTCGAGCAGCACGACAGTATATATCCACTACCCAGACATGTTATGGGGAACTCGAGCAACGTAAAGAGTACCTATATCCACTACCCAGACATGTTATGGGGACTTCGAGCAGCACGACAGTATATATCCACTACCCAGACATGTTATGGGGACTTCGATTAACGTAAAGAGTACCTATATCCACTACCCAGACATGTAATGGGGACTTCGCGCAACGTAAAGAGTACCTATATCCACTACCCAGACATGTTATGGGGACTTCGAGCAACGTAAAGAGTACCTATATCCACTACCCAGACATGTTATGGGGAACTCGAGCAACGTAAGGAGTACCTATATCCACTACCCAGACATGTTTTGGGGACTTCGAGCAACGTAAAGAGTACCTATATCCACTACCCAGACATGTTATGGGGAACTCGAGCAACGTAAAGAGTACCTATATCCACTACCCAGACACGTTATGGGGACTTCGAGCAGCACGACAGTATATATCCACTACCCAGACATGTTATGGGGAACTCGAGCAACGTAAAGAGTACCTATATCCACTACCCAGACACGTTATGGGGACTTCGAGCAGCACGACAGCATATATCCACTACCCAGACATGTTATGGGGAGTTCGAGCAACGTAAAGAGTACCTATATCCACTACCCAGACATGTTTTGGGGACTTCGAGCAACGTAAAGAGTACCTATATCCACTACCCAGACATGTTATGGGGACTTCGAGCAACGTAAAGAGTACCTATATCCACTACCCAGACATGTTATGAGGTCTTCGAGCAGCACGACAGTATATATCCACTACCCAGACATGTTTTGGGGACTTCGAGCAACGTAAAGAGTACCTATATCCACTACCCAGACATGTTATGGGGACTTCGAGCAACGTAAAGAGTACTTATATCCACTACCCAGACATGTTATGGGGAACTCGAGCAACGTAAAGAGTACCTATATCCACTACCCAGACACGTTATGGGGACTTCGAGCAGCACGACAGTATATATCCACTACCCAGACATGCTTTGGGGACTTCGAGCAACGTAAAGAGTACTTATATCCACTACCCAGACATGTTATGGGGACTTCGAGCAACGTAAAGAGTACCTATATCCACTACCCAGACATGTTATGAGGTCTTCGAGCAGTATGATAGCATATATCCACTACACAGACATGTTATGGGGAACTCGAGCAACGTAAAGAGTACCTATATCCACTACCCAGACACGTTATGGGGACTTCGAGCAGCACGACAGTATATATCCACTACCCAGACATGTTTTGGGGACTTCGAGCAACGTAAAGAGTACCTATATCCACTACCCAGACATGTTATGGGGACTTCGAGCAGCACGACAGTATATTTCCACTACCCAGACATGTTATGGGGACTTCGAGCAGCGTAAAGAGTACCTATATCCACTACCCAGACATGTTATGAGGTCTTCGAGCAGCATGATAGCATATATCCACTACCCAGACACGTTATGGGGAACTCGAGCAACGTAAAGAGTACCTATATCCACTACCCAGACATGTTATGGGGACTTCGAGCAACGTAAAGAGTACCTATATCCACTACCCAGACATGTTATGAGGTCTTCGAGCAGCATGATAGCATATATCCACTACCCAGACACGTTATGGGGAACTCGAGCAACGTAAAGAGTACCTATATCCACTACCCAGACATGTTATGGGGACTTCGAGCAGCACGACAGCATATATCCACTACCCAGACATGTTATGGGGACTTCGATTAACGTAAAGAGTACCTATATCCACTACCCAGACATGTAATGGGGACTTCGCGCAACGTAAAGAGTACCTATATCCACTACCCAGACATGTTATGGGGACTTCGAGCAACGTAAAGAGTACCTATATCCACTACCCAGACATGTTATGGGGAACTCGAGCAACGTAAAGAGTACCTATATCCACTACCCAGACACGTTATGGGGACTTCGATTAACGTAAAGAGTACCTATATCCACTACCCAGACATGTTATGGGGAACTCGAGCAACGTAAGGAGTACCTATATCCACTACCCAGACATGTTTTGGGGACTTCGAGCAACGTAAAGAGTACCTATATCCACTACCCAGACATGTTATGGGGAACTCGAGCAACGTAAAGAGTACCTATATCCACTACCCAGACACGTTATGGGGAACTCGAGCAATGTAAGGAGTACCTATATCCACTACCCAGACATGTTTTGGGGACTTCGAGCAACGTAAAGAGTACCTATATCCACTACCCAGACACGTTATGGGGAACTCGAGCAACGTAAAGAGTACCTATATCCACTACCCAGACATGTTATGGGACTTCGAGCAGCACGACAGTATATATCCACTACCCAGACATGTTATGGGGACTTCGATTAACGTAGAGTACCTATATCCACTACCCAGACATGTAATGGGGACTTCGCGCAACGTAAAGAGTACCTATATCCACTACCCAGACATGTTATGGGGACTTCGAGCAACGTAAAGAGTACCTATATCCACTACCCAGACATGTAATGGGGACTTCGCGCAACGTAAAGAGTACCTATATCCACTACCCAGACATGTTATGGGGACTTCGAGCAACGTAAAGAGTACCTAGATCCACTACCCAGACATGTTATGGGGAACTCGAGCAACGTAAAGAGTACCTATATCCACAACCCAGACACGTTATGGGGACTTCGATTAACGTAAAGAGTACCTATATCCACTACCCAGACATGTTATGGGGAACTCGAGCAACGTAAGGAGTACCTATATCCACTACCCAGACATGTTTTGGGGACTTCGAGCAACGTAAAGAGTACCTATATCCACTACCCAGACATGTTATGGGGAACTCGAGCAACGTAAAGAGTACCTATATCCACTACCCAGACACGTTATGGGGAACTCGAGCAACGTAAGGAGTACCTATTTCCACTACCCAGACATGTTTTGGGGACTTCGAGCAACGTAAAGAGTACCTATATCCACTACCCAGACACGTTATGGGGAACTCGAGCAACGTAAAGAGTACCTATATCCACTACCCAGACATGTTATGGGGACTTCGAGCAGCACGACAGTATATATCCACTACCCAGACATGTTATGGGGACTTCGATTAACGTAAAGAGTACCTATATCCACTACCCAGACATGTAATGGGGACTTCGCGCAACGTAAAGAGTACCTATATCCACTACCCAGACATGTTATGGGGAACTCGAGCAACGTAAAGAGTACCTATATCCACTACCCAGACATGTTTTGGGGACTTCGAGCAACGTAAAGAGTACCTATATCCACTACCCAGACACGTTATGGGGAACTCGAGCAACGTAAAGAGTACCTATATCCACTACCCAGACATGTTATGGGGACTTCGAGCAGCACGACAGTATATATCCACTACCCAGACATGTTATGGGGACTTCGATTAACGTAAAGAGTACCTATATCCACTACCCAGACATGTAATGGGGACTTCGCGCAACGTAAAGAGTACCTATATCCACTACCCAGACATGTTATGGGGACTTCGAGCAACGTAAAGAGTACCTATATCCACTACCCAGACATGTAATGGGGACTTCGCGCAACGTAAAGAGTACCTATATCCACTACCCAGACATGTTTTGGGGACTTCGAGCAACGTAAAGAGTACCTATATCCACTACCCAGACATGTTATGGGGACTTCGAGCAACGTAAAGAGTACCTATATCCACTACCCAGACATGTTATGAGGTCTTCGAGCAGCACGACAGTATATATCCACTACCCAGACATGTTTTGGGGACTTCGAGCAACGTAAAGAGTACCTATATCCACTACCCAGACATGTTATGGGGACTTCGAGCAACGTAAAGAGTACTTATATCCACTACCCAGACATGTTATGGGGAACTCGAGCAACGTAAAGAGTACCTATATCCACTACCCAGACACGTTATGGGGACTTCGAGCAGCACGACAGTATATATCCACTACCCAGACATGTTTTGGGGACTTCGAGCAACGTAAAGAGTACCTATATCCACTACCCAGACATGTTATGGGGACTTCGAGCAACGTAAAGAGTACTTATATCCACTACCCAGACATGTTATGGGGACTTCGAGCAACGTAAAGAGTACCTATATCCACTACCCAGACATGTTATGAGGTCTTCGAGCAGTATGATAACATATATCCACTACACAGACATGTTATGGGGAACTCGAGCAACGTAAAGAGTACCTATATCCACTACCCAGACACGTTATGGGGACTTCGAGCAGCACGACAGTATATATCCACTACCCAGACATGTTTTGGGGACTTCGAGCAACGTAAAGAGTACCTATATCCACTACCCAGACATGTTATGGGGACTTCGAGCAGCACGACAGTATATATCCACTACCCAGACATGTTATGGGGACTTCGAGCAGCGTAAAGAGTACCTATATCCACTACCCAGACATGTTATGAGGTCTTCGAGCAGCATGATAGCATATATCCACTACCCAGACACGTTATGGGGAACTCGAGCAACGTAAAGAGTACCTATATCCACTACCCAGACATGTTATGGGGACTTCGAGCAACGTAAAGAGTACCTATATCCACTACCCAGACATGTTATGAGGTCTTCGAGCAGCATGATAGCATATATCCACTACCCAGACACGTTATGGGGAACTCGAGCAACGTAAAGAGTACCTATATCCACTACCCAGACATGTTATGGGGACTTCGAGCAGCACGACAGCATATATCCACTACCCAGACATGTTATGGGGACTTCGATTAACGTAAAGAGTACCTATATCCACTACCCAGACATGTAATGGGGACTTCGCGCAACGTAAAGAGTACCTATATCCACTACCCAGACATGTTATGGGGACTTCGAGCAACGTAAAGAGTACCTATATCCACTACCCAGACATGTTATGGGGAACTCGAGCAACGTAAAGAGTACCTATATCCACTACCCAGACACGTTATGGGGACTTCGATTAACGTAAAGAGTACCTATATCCACTACCCAGACATGTTATGGGGAACTCGAGCAACGTAAGGAGTACCTATATCCACTACCCAGACATGTTTTGGGGACTTCGAGCAACGTAAAGAGTACCTATATCCACTACCCAGACATGTTATGGGGAACTCGAGCAACGTAAAGAGTACCTATATCCACTACCCAGACACGTTATGGGGAACTCGAGCAACGTAAGGAGTACCTATATCCACTACCCAGACATGTTTTGGGGACTTCGAGCAACGTAAAGAGTACCTATATCCACTACCCAGACACGTTATGGGGAACTCGAGCAACGTAAAGAGTACCTATATCCACTACCCAGACATGTTATGGGGACTTCGAGCAGCACGACAGTATATATCCACTACCCAGACATGTTATGGGGACTTCGATTAACGTAGAGTACCTATATCCACTACCCAGACATGTAATGGGGACTTCGCGCAACGTAAAGAGTACCTATATCCACTACCCAGACATGTTATGGGGACTTCGAGCAACGTAAAGAGTACCTATATCCACTACCCAGACATGTAATGGGGACTTCGCGCAACGTAAAGAGTACCTATATCCACTACCCAGACATGTTATGGGGACTTCGAGCAACGTAAAGAGTACCTAGATCCACTACCCAGACATGTTATGGGGAACTCGAGCAACGTAAAGAGTACCTATATCCACTACCCAGACACGTTATGGGGAACTCGAGCAACGTAAGGAGTACCTATTTCCACTACCCAGACATGTTTTGGGGACTTCGAGCAACGTAAAGAGTACCTATATCCACTACCCAGACACGTTATGGGGAACTCGAGCA
The DNA here is from genome assembly GCA_032718475.1 of Nemertoderma westbladi. Lineage (NCBI taxonomy): Eukaryota > Metazoa > Xenacoelomorpha > Nemertodermatida > Nemertodermatidae > Nemertoderma > Nemertoderma westbladi. The sequence continues at coordinate 32,207 of JAUCBJ010004682.1, forward strand.
ACGTAAAGAGTACCTATATCCACTACCCAGACATGTTATGGGGACTTCGAGCAGCACGACAGTATATATCCACTACCCAGACATGTTATGGGGACTTCGATTAACGTAAAGAGTACCTATATCCACTACCCAGACATGTAATGGGGACTTCGCGCAACGTAAAGAGTACCTATATCCACTACCCAGACATGTTATGGGGACTTCGAGCAACGTAAAGAGTACCTATATCCACTACCCAGACATGTTATGGGGAACTCGAGCAACGTAAAGAGTACCTATATCCACTACCCAGACATGTTTTGGGGACTTCGAGCAACGTAAAGAGTACCTATATCCACTACCCAGACACGTTATGGGGAACTCGAGCAACGTAAAGAGTACCTATATCCACTACCCAGACATGTTATGGGGACTTCGAGCAGCACGACAGTATATATCCACTACCCAGACATGTTATGGGGACTTCGATTAACGTAAAGAGTACCTATATCCACTACCCAGACATGTAATGGGGACTTCGCGCAACGTAAAGAGTACCTATATCCACTACCCAGACATGTTATGGGGACTTCGAGCAACGTAAAGAGTACCTATATCCACTACCCAGACATGTAATGGGGACTTCGCGCAACGTAAAGAGTACCTATATCCACTACCCAGACATGTTATGGGGACTTCGCGCAACGTAAAGAGTACCTATATCCACTACCCAGACATGTTATGGGGACTTCGAGCAACGTAAAGAGTACCTATATCCACTACCCAGACATGTTATGGGGAACTCGAGCAACGTAAAGAGTACCTATATCCACTACCCAGACATGTTTTGGGGACTTCGAGCAACGTAAAGAGTACCTATATCCACTACCCAGACACGTTATGGGGAACTCGAGCAACGTAAAGAGTACCTATATCCACTACCCAGACATGTTATGGGGACTTCGAGCAGCACGACAGTATATATCCACTACCCAGACATGTTATGGGGACTTCGATTAACGTAAAGAGTACCTATATCCACTACCCAGACATGTAATGGGGACTTCGCGCAACGTAAAGAGTACCTATATCCACTACCCAGACATGTTATGGGGACTTCGAGCAACGTAAAGAGTACCTATATCCACTACCCAGACATGTAATGGGGACTTCGCGCAACGTAAAGAGTACCTATATCCACTACCCAGACATGTTATGGGGACTTCGAGCAACGTAAAGAGTACCTATATCCACTACCCAGACACGTTATGGGGACTTCGATTAACGTAAAGAGTACCTATATCCACTACCCAGACATGTTATGGGGAACTCGAGCAACGTAAGGAGTACCTATATCCACTACCCAGACATGTTTTGGGGACTTCGAGCAACGTAAAGAGTACCTATATCCACTACCCAGACACGTTATGGGGAACTCGAGCAACGTAAAGAGTACCTATATCCACTACCCAGACATGTTATGGGGACTTCGAGCAGCACGACAGTATATATCCACTACCCAGACATGTTATGGGGACTTCGATTAACGTAAAGAGTACCTATATCCACTACCCAGACATGTAATGGGGACTTCGCGCAACGTAAAGAGTACCTATATCCACTACCCAGACATGTTATGGGGACTTCGAGCAACGTAAAGAGTACCTATATCCACTACCCAGACATGTTATGGGGAACTCGAGCAACGTAAAGAGTACCTATATCCACTACCCAGACATGTTTTGGGGACTTCGAGCAACGTAAAGAGTACCTATATCCACTACCCAGACACGTTATGGGGAACTCGAGCAACGTAAAGAGTACCTATATCCACTACCCAGACATGTTATGGGGACTTCGAGCAGCACGACAGTATATATCCACTACCCAGACATGTTATGGGGACTTCGATTAACGTAAAGAGTACCTATATCCACTACCCAGACATGTAATGGGGACTTCGAGCAGCACGACAGCATATATCCACTACCCAGACATGTTATGGGGACTTCGAGCAACGTAAAGAGTACCTATATCCACTACCCAGACATGTTATGGGGAACTCGAGCAACGTAAAGAGTACCTATATCCACAACCCAGACACGTTATGGGGACTTCGATTAACGTAAAGAGTACCTATATCCACTACCCAGACATGTTATGGGGAACTCGAGCAACGTAAGGAGTACCTATATCCACTACCCAGACATGTTTTGGGGACTTCGAGCAACGTAAAGAGTACCTATATCCACTACCCAGACATGTTATGGGGAACTCGAGCAACGTAAAGAGTACCTATATCCACTACCCAGACATGTAATGGGGACTTCGAGCAACGTAAAGAGTACCTATATCCACTACCCAGACATGTTATGGAGAACTCGAGCAACGTAAAGAGTACCTATATCCACTACCCAGACATGTTATGGGGACTTCGAGCAACGTAAAGAGTACCTATATCCACTACCCAGACATGTTATGGGGACTTCGAGCAGAACGACAGCATATATCCACTACACAGACATGTTATGGGGAACTCGAGCAACGTAAAGAGTACCTATATCCACTACCCAGACATGTTATGGTGACTTCGAGCAGCACGACAGCATATATCCACTACCCAGACATGTTATGGGGACTTCGCGCAACGTAAAGAGTACCTATATCCACTACCCAGACATGTTATGGGGACTTCGAGCAACGTAAAGAGTACCTATATCCACTACCCAGACATGTTATGGGGACTTCGATTAACGTAAAGAGTACCTATATCCACTACCCAGACATGTAATGGGGACTTCGAGCAACGTAAAGAGTACCTATATCCACTACCCAGACATGTTATGGGGAACTCGAGCAACGTAAAGAGTACCTATATCCACTACCCAGACATGTTATGGGGACTTCGAGCAACGTAAAGAGTACCTATATCCACTACCCAGACATGTTATGGGGACTTCGAGCAGAACGACAGCATATATCCACTACACAGACATGTTATGGGGAACTCGAGCAACGTAAAGAGTACCTATATCCACTACCCAGACATGTTATGGTGACTTCGAGCAGCACGACAGCATATATCCACTACCCAGACATGTTATGGGGACTTCGCGCAACGTAAAGAGTACCTATATCCACTACCCAGACATGTTATGGGGACTTCGAGCAACGTAAAGAGTACCTATATCCACTACCCAGACATGTTATGGGGAACTCGAGCAACGTAAAGAGTACCTATATCCACTACCCAGACACGTTATGGGGACTTCGATTAACGTAAAGAGTACCTATATCCACTACCCAGACATGTTATGGGGAACTCGAGCAACGTAAGGAGTACCTATATCCACTACCCAGACATGTTTTGGGGACTTCGAGCAACGTAAAGAGTACCTATATCCACTACCCAGACATGTTATGGGGAACTCGTAAGGAGTACCTATATCCACTACCCAGACATGTTTTGGGGACTTCGAGCAACGTAAAGAGTACCTATATCCACTACCCAGACATGTTATGGGGAACTCGAGCAACGTAAGGAGTACCTATATCCACTACCCAGACATGTTTTGGGGACTTCGAGCAACGTAAAGAGTACCTATATCCACTACCCAGAAACGTTATGGGGAACTCGAGCAACGTAAAGAGTACCTATATCCACTACCCAGACATGTTATGGGGACTTCGAGCAGCACGACAGTATATATCCACTACCCAGACATGTTATGGGGACTTCGATTAACGTAAAGAGTACCTATATCCACTACCCAGACATGTTATGGGGAACTCGAGCAACGTAAGGAGTACCTATATCCACTACCCAGACATGTTTTGGGGACTTCGAGCAGCGTAAAGAGTACCTATATCCACTACCCAGACATGTTATGGGGAACTCGAGCAACGTAAAGAGTACCTATATCCACTACCCAGACACGTTATGGGGACTTCGAGCAGCATGACAGTATATATCCACTACCCAGACATGTTATGGGGAACTCGAGCAACGTAAAGAGTACTTATATCCACTACCCAGACACGTTATGGGGACTTCGAGCAGCACGACAGCATATATCCACTACCCAGACATGTTATGGGGAGTTCGAGCAACGTAAAGAGTACCTATATCCACTACCCAGACATGTTTTGGGGACTTCGAGCAACGTAAAGTGTACCTATATCCACTACCCAGACATGTTATGGGGACTTCGAGCAACGTAAAGAGTACCTATATCCACTACCCAGACATGTTATGAGGTCTTCGAGCAGCACGACAGTATATATCCACTACCCAGACATGTTTTGGGGACTTCGAGCAACGTAAAGAGTACCTATATCCACTACCCAGACATGTTATGGGGACTTCGAGCAACGTAAAGAGTACCTATATCCACTACCCAGACACGTTATGGGGAACTCGAGCAACGTAAAGAGTACCTATATCCACTACCCAGACACGTTATGGGGACTTCGAGCAGCACGACAGTATATATCCACTACCCAGACATGTTTTGGGGACTTCGAGCAACGTAAAGAGTACCTATATCCACTACCCAGACATGTTATGGGGACTTCGAGCAACGTAAAGAGTACTTATATCCACTACCCAGACATGTTATGGGGACTTCGAGCAACGTAAAGAGTACCTATATCCACTACCCAGACATGTTATGAGGTCTTCGAGCAGTATGATAGCATATATCCACTACACAGACATGTTATGGGGAACTCGAGCAACGTAAAGAGTACCTATATCCACTACCCAGACACGTTATGGGGACTTCGAGCAGCACGACAGTATATATCCACTACCCAGACATGTTTTGGGGACTTCGAGCAACGTAAAGAGTACCTATATCCACTACCCAGACATGTTATGGGGACTTCGAGCAACGTAAAGAGTACTTATATCCACTACCCAGACATGTTATGGGGACTTCGAGCAACGTAAAGAGTACCTATATCCACTACCCAGACATGTTATGAGGTCTTCGAGCAGTATGATAGCATATATCCACTACACAGACATGTTATGGGGAACTCGAGCAACGTAAAGAGTACCTATATCCACTACCCAGACACGTTATGGGGACTTCGAGCAGCACGACAGTATATATCCACTACCCAGACATATTTTGGGGACTTCGAGCAACGTAAAGAGTACCTATATCCACTACCCAGACATGTTATGGGGACTTCGAGCAGCACGACAGTATATATCCACTACCCAGACATGTTATGGGGACTTCGAGCAGCGTAAAGAGTACCTATATCCACTACCCAGACATGTTATGAGGTCTTCGAGCAGCATGATAGCATATATCCACTACCCAGACACGTTATGGGGAACTCGAGCAACGTAAAGAGTACCTATATCCACTACCCAGACATGTTATGGGGACTTCGACCAACGTAAAGAGTACCTATATCCACTACCCAGACATGTTATGAGGTCTTCGAGCAGCATGATAGCATATATCCACTACCCAGACACGTCATGGGGAACTCGAGCAACGTAAAGAGTACCTATATCCACTACCCAGACATGTTATGGGGAACTCGAGCAACGTAAAGAGTACCTATATCCACTACCCAGACATGTTATGGGGACTTCGAGCAGCACGACAGCATATATCCACTACTAGTGGATAATGCCAAGGTGCAAGAAGGTTAGTAGTTGATAATGCCAGGGTGCAAGAGGGTTAGTTGTTGATAATGCCAGGGTGCAAGAAGGTTAGTAGTGGATAATGCCAAGGTGCAAGAAGGTTAGTAGTTGATAATGCCAAGGTGCAAGAAGGTTAGTAGTTGATAATGCCAAGGTGCAAGAAGGTTAGTAGTTGATAATGCCAAGGTGCAAGAAGGTTAGTAGTTGATAATGCCAAGGTGCAAGAAGGTTAGTAGTTGATAATGCCAAGGTGCAAGAAGGTTAGTAGTTGATAATGCCAAGGTGCAAGAAGGTTAGTAGTTGATAATGCCAAGGTGCAAGAAGGTTAGTATGTTGATAATGCCAAGGTGCAAGAAGGTTAGTAGTTGATAATGCCAAGGTGCAAGAAGGTTAGTAGTTGATAATGCCAAGGTGCAAGAAGGTTAGTAGTTGATAATGCCAAGGTGCAAGAAGGTTAGTAGTTGATAATGCCAAGGTGCAAGAAGGTTAGTAGTTGATAATGCCAAGGTGCAAGAAGGTTAGTAGTTGATAATGCCAAGGTGCAAGAAGGTTAGTTGTTGATAATGCCAAGGTGCAAGAAGGTTAGTAGTTGATAATGCCAAGGTGCAAGAAGTTAGTAGTGATAATGCCAAGGGTGCAAGAAGGTTAGTAGTTGATAATGCCAAGGTGCAAGAAGGTTAGTAGTTGATAATGCCAAGGTGCAAGAGGTTAGTAGTTGATAATGCC